>CAJDSM010146632.1:412-10545 GCA_903981925.1 Ostrea lurida
GTACCTAATTTGTGTCCACAAAATCTCCTGAAATGTTTCTGGTTTTGCTTCAAACTCATCCTCAAATGGGTATATGAGGGAGTCTGTCCTAATTTTTTCATCCCAGAAAACAACATCTTTCTCAGTAATATCCACGGAGTAGCACAAAAAAGATTATTTGATAGATTGTTTGGTTTTTATGAAACAGGTTTGGCTTCCCTGCTGCACAGTCGTTCTCTCAGGTCCTATATTATAAATGTCCTTCATAATCCCCGACTCAGTATTTGTACTGATGAACACACTCTGGTATCCGAGACTGAGTTTGATAAAGGAATGTTCATGGAGATACGTGCAATGAATGCAATACCTGCATCAGACCTCGACCTTATAATAAAGTACCTATATACAGTAGAACAGCTGACAGTCTCACCCATGACACAGTATCAAGTTCTCATGTTACAAGTACTTACAGCCTCTTTTCTTCACAGTGCTGCTTTTATATTACACAGTACGTATAACAGCAACACTACTCATGAAAACAAGCTGGTGTATATTGCTGACAGAATGTCCTGTCATATGTTGAATCTCACAACCAAGTTTGGGTGCATTTCTGACAGGTTGTACATAGCAATGTATTATTACAAGACACTCAGATACACAAAAGCTTTGTCTGTGATAGAGATGACAAAGGTCAACTTAGCACAGCCATATGTGATGTATAATGGGACAGTAGACACAGAGAGGTATACAGAGGCTGTAGGGGGACAGTCCTGGTCTACAAAGTTAAGACATACTGTAGCATGGGATATTTTATTAGACAGCAAAATCCATTATATCAATGAATTAAGAACAGAGCAATTGGGTTCTTTACAGAACCAGCACCCAGGGTTTCTTGTCCCACCCTTGGTTGTGTTGCACATGCTGGAGTTTCTTTGTTACAGACATATTGACACAATGAGAGCACAAACAGCTCTTAATGATCTACAGGTCCTAGTTCACCATGATCAAGGGCTGTATGTAGGTGCGCACTCAAGAGACATATCGTGGGAGATCCTGGGTATCTGTCAACAGCTTTCAGGAAACCTCCAGGCTGCTCTTTACTCCTACCAACAATCACTCGGTCAATATCCATTCCACAAAATACAAAGTGCTACACTAACGAGAATACATGAACTCGGATAACTCTTTGTTAGACTGTCATTTTGCTACTACATTTGACGACGGGTAATCCCATTTACTTTATTTCAACTAAGGTGTAGCTAGCCAGTCAGCACTTGATGCTTGCTCCTTTATGGCACATGGTCCTGCCTTTACTTTTGTCGAAGGTCCGTGTTGCCCTACACTCGACTTTGTATACAATCATGTTTTTGGATTATGATTACGTTAAACAAGATGTTAACTTCACCTATTTATATAAATAGTACAGTGTACTTTGACTGATGTGGTTTATCTAATGAATTAATGGAAATGACAGTTCATACGCAAGGGCATGTCATGCGTATGATGTGATTTTTTAAAGCGAGACTAACTCTTACAAAAAGTTTTTGATGTTGTAGGGTTATAACGAATCTCGTTGAAAAGTCATCATTTCGCAAATTCTACGTGTCACTATATGAACCGTGCGTTGCGATGAACAAATTATCAACTAAGTTTTCATATGTTGACTGGATTATGTTTCAATACCCTCTCTGTTATTTGTCATTTTCTAACTAGATCTTGCACGACGGGACACCCCCATCGTTTTATCCATTACTACCCATGGTCGACTAACTGAGAGTACATGATCAAGGCGGGTGTTTGACTCCGAGAGAGAGGCGGCTCGGTAAGCGGGAAGAGGACGGTGACCCTTCAAATCGCCTCACATCTGGCACCTGAGGGTTCCATGCGGATTCAGCCTATTTTTGCTCAGGAAGTACTGTGGTACGCCTCTTGGCGACTCGCATTTTTGTGTACTGCCGGGGTGGTATCTTCTTGAGATTTATGTTATAGTACGGGTTTAAAAAGGACGTATCTAGTTCTTACTGGTAGCACCATAATTGTTATAATTTTAATACCACCGACTATTGTTATCCTGGGTAGACAATATTGAATATCCTACACGATCTGCTCGCTGTGTAGGAAAGAACAATTAGTTGGGTGTCGTTTCCCCAGAGGATATTATGTAGTTCGTCTGTATTAAGTCTTATTCTCATAAAAGAGTATCATAAGAGATAGATTATCTATAAAATATAAACTAGAGCTGCTTGAGACAGGTGTCGCAACTCTCACATGTTATTAAACATGGGAGTGGGTGGACCAACTCACTGGGTGTAATGACTGAAATACTTGCATACTAGCACGGAGGGCAGACACAGAAATACCATATGCAAAGTATAACATGCTACGGTGTGTCCTCTTACAGGATTGTTCCCTAACACAGGACATACTAACATATAGCATGCTTTCCACTATATCACGATGGTGTGTAGCGAATGTGATTTTAATCAGATTAATTGTTGTATCTATCTTAGCGCATAATGGGAGTGCTAAGCAATCCATAACTAAGAGTATCTTGGTTAATAAAAGGCACTGAGCTTAGAGTCTTGAACTTTACTACAATTAAATCATTACTTCTAAGCTGATCTGGAGGTTTAGTTCAATGCATAAGTACAACTCGATAGTCTGTTCATTCAATTTGGGCGAATCGCTATACTGTCCACAACACAACTCTTGGAGATCAAAAAACACATTCTGTGTACTGCACGAGAGCAGATTAGTCATAATTCTAACTCTGGTTTCTAAAATGAAATATAAAATTATAACACATCACGACTAAATTTGATCACAACGAATAACATTACACATCTCTAGTAACCAAGTCTGTTTGTGAACCTAAAGGTTAATAAAGAAACCCACCGCCACCCCCAATATTTTGTGAACAACAAGGTCCCTTGGAAGCCCCATTGTAATCACCTAGAGAACTCGGTGACAAAAAATATAAACTTGCAAACAATCAGTATAAGTTTGTCTACCGAGAGAATTATGCAAATATAACCTATTGTGGGCAATCTACTATTATGTCAGGGGGAAATACTATAATGAAGGTCTCATAAAATGGACAATCTGATTGATGCTCTAAGGTCAATATTGATCTTGTGAAAGGATGTGATTTACTTAAACAGCAAGAGAGAGTCTCAAGAATCTCTCGAACTGTGTAAATAAACAAACCACAGTATTATTATTATGGGCACGAACTAAAATATCTGACAATCCAGTTATTAATATGATGGTGATGAAAGATCAGAAGGACCCTCAAACAGAACAAGTAATTAGCCAACAAATCATCATCTCACACGTAACTACGGCCTCTTGCTGCTGTTGGGCTACACCAGTCGAACCAAGAACACCTGTCAGAATTCTAGCTTCACTATGAACCCTAGCGCATCATGGATCTCATGTGACTACAAATTATATGAGCTGGTGTCTGCAGGCGGCAATACCCTCTGTTGGTAAGTTACAAATAGAAAGTAACACTATTAATTCCAAAGAGCTCCACATAGGGAGGGAACATAATGCTATGAATATAGCTATGATGGGACACTGTACATATTTCTCAAAATGAGTCACCATTATAAGCAACATAGACGATATAACGTACGTCATGAACATCGTTGACCCTGTTACTAAACAATTCGTCCACAAATGTGACAACTGTAATGTTGATTCTTTGACCTATCACACCACTTATCTGATGGGAAATCAAATTAACAATTTGGTGTGTCAGCATGCAGGAGTCCAATCCGCACCTAAATACTATTCAGTAATATACCTGCATATCACTTTTTTAATAGAATCCTCTGGAATTGAATGTACAGAGATTAGCTGAACAGTAAGATAGGTGCCGGAGGCCAATTTGATTACACTCATCAACCGGATTAACGAACGGCTATAGAACATTGCTTATATATAAAATTTAAGAAGGGGAACTAAGAAATAATGTTTTATGGGGGCATTAATACATCTAGATTATTGGGCATATGAGTTGTTCCAGACCAGAGACAGCTATTGGTAGTGATGATAACAAGGACACCTCAGAGAACATATGCAGCCGCACCTACTCCTAACAGTTTTATATAATTCTGGTGACACTGATAATAAGAGAATTGGATCGGTCAACAATTAATTTACTATCAATTAAGTAATTAACCATAAAGCAATACCACCAAGGTAGACACAATTACTTATTAACAACATATATAAGCCATTGGACTGCAAACACATTAATGTCAATAAAATGTGGATTCTAGGAATTGTGATTAACAATGATTTGATGAAGTCACGTAGGAAATTACATCAACCGACAAACAGGCCTGTTAGCAGTTGAATATAGAAAATTGCCTGATTAAACATGGGCTTAATCTAAGCATGACAGTAAATATGATAAATAGCAATTAATCAACTCGCACAATAATAAAGTACTCTCATACTCAACAAAAAAGATAATAATTTCGGCACCATGTCCCTCCAGGAGAAACAAACCTACCCCAAAAATCTCTATTGGGAGCGAGAGTTGGCAACATTGATGAAAAGTATATCCCTAGTTCAAAAAATTAAGTCAGCTATGTATATTTTCTTAACTAAGGAAGAATCTTGCATATCTACTCACTTATAAGTAGCCTAATCATAGTTTCAATCTACGATTCGCGGAAGCCTTTCGAGAGCAATTAAAGGTAATTAATCATAATAAACAGATGCATATAAGTACTTAGATATCAATGTTATTATATATTGACAATATAGCCCAAGTACACATAGTACAACAAATCATTCGATTAATAAGATAATTTCTAAACTCACAAAATATGCCCAAATCTCTATGTCAATACTGTTTAAAACAGGACAAATGGTTGCATATAGGAAGCTGAATTCTGAAAAATGATGTCGTAAAAGATCTTGTGAGATCGGAGGAAGAGGATGGGTTAATTATCTATAAATAGACAATATATAAATTACAAACATTTCAAGATTTTTTTTGGATCGTTGGTGAGCTAGAAGAATGTGCTTAGGGCAGATGTGTAAATTGGGCGATAGAAATATGTGAAGCGATCAAAGACTAGCACATGTTTGAGAAAATAATCGAGTTCACACGCATTGGGTGTTTGGCTGGTAAGATAACTACTGTAGGCACACTGAAATGGATACAAATGCAAGAAAATCACTAGGTTCAGATAGTTTTTTTAGATCGGTGAACTGCTAGTGAAGCCACAATACTTTCTATAGCTTGCGTTTTAGGTATAATGTGACATACAATTTATATGTTATCTCGATAGGAGAGAGAGATTTTTAAATATAAAACAGTCCTTAAGTTTTATAGCTTTATCTAAGACACGATCAAACTGAGAGTTAATATCCTTCAAATTCTAAACATGCTCAGATTTTTTCGCACGAGACTCACGCGCCACGATAAACACTGAGAGAAATTTATAACAGAGTATAAAAGTTCTTCTGTGAAATACATTCCACTTTCGTTTCTTTGCAGCTTGAGAGAAATAACACAGGAAGTATATTACTACACTTACGACAATATTATTGAACCACTGACGATGCCTCAGTACTCTCTAGACTCTATTATCACATGTCATTTAAACTATTACAATTCAGTTTATTAACTCACAGATAACTAACGATAAACTATTCAAGCGCTTCTATACTTAAGCATTTATAACACTAGATATTATGTCAAGTCTTTTATACGGCGCTAGATAATAATATCACCCAAATTTAGAGAGCCACAATAGTCTTGTTGACTTACGTTATCCACAGAGTCGAGAGGGTCCAGTTCTTAGAGGTGAACTTCTTATGATCATACTAGTATCTTTATCTATCACTATATTATCACACAATTTCTCACTAGCATTTAAAATCGAGAACATTGACAAATGGAGCTGGGCGGGAGGGCAATCAGCATGTTAACTACACTCTAATATTATAGTAAAATGTAAGTATAATCTAAATCCTTCGGCCTTGCAACTAACTACAACAGCAAGTTGTATGCTACACCGTTAAGAATACTAATATACACTAATTTAACTAATATATTGAAAATCCTCTCTCGAAGGGGTTTCAGAGACTATAGCTTCAAATGAGATGACAAAAACTTTCGCCGTATAGATGGTACTCGCCACAGACTCGCGAGGGGACACATCTTGGCCACAAAATTGTGGCTCCTCTCCACACTAAAATCATTTTATGTGTCGGAGAAACATTAAAAATGCTTTCATATTTGATTATGACTGAGACAATTAACTGGTTTTCAGTTGTGAGTAAAAAGAGAGAATATCCGAGTCATTAATGTGAGAAATTGGCTTACTAGAGAGCACATATAATATGGAAACTTCATAACTTGATAAAGCGAATCCTCGCCACTTCTCTGTGGCAGAAGCTTATGTTATGGACGAGTACACCATTTTTTTCGTTTTCACTGGAGGTACAAAAACTGTCTCACATGCAATTGTGAGCCTAAGGACGAAAAACTAATTTGAGAAAAAATAATTAATAACAGGTTAATACGACCGCAAGCTTTTTATAGTTTCTTGGTATCCATGGCATATATTGTCATTAACTAACTACGAGAGTATGATGTTCATCAAGATTTACACCTAGATTTTGACGCTGCAAACTGAGTGTCTATAACCCTAGTTTTTTCTTGGAAGATCCTAGTAAATTTTTCTTTTTGCATGGTTTCAGACTTATTCACCAGTCTTATCCATGGATACGACGACAGAAACAATAATTCGCATAATGATGGTGATTAGTTCTTAATATTTAATCTGTGGCCACATAGAGATATATTGGGACATCACATATATTAGGAGCAACGTACAATCACAACCTCGACACGGTTGACAGTGAGACTACAAATAGTTATCAGGCCATATCGGCTACTTGACACCGCGGCTCTTTAGAAGCAGGGTAGCGATTCATATTTTACTGATAGAGACAATAGGTACATGCGCTGGAAAACGGTGGGAGACTCAGGCATACTTTGTCAGCGGAGTCTACCACTATCCTGAATGACCGCCACATTATATGCTTCACGTTACGCTGCCTATTATCGACACGCAAAAGCCGGGATGCTCTCCAGCTGTTGGACAACATACTTCCTTCACTCCCGCTAGTACAGGCACACAGGAGACATCAAATAATAATTCGAAAGGAGATAGACACTGAGAGAGAGTTAATATAAGTGGCCAGTATGCTAAATCGTTTGACACATAATATTGACAAAACCTATCTCTTAGACAGCATGGACTCGAATTCTTACACTCTATTTTCACAACAGTTGAAAATTTTTAAATATTTTACTTTTTGTATTCGTTCGACCCTTCGCGCCGCAATTTAACATTTAATAAAATAAATTTTCGGACATAAGATTATGAGAAATGGCTGATGGTCTTCATATTGCATTACAACCTCGCAATCAATAGCTAATAATCCACTCACATCGATCTATAAATCTACAAGTTACATGACCTGAATGCTATAACTTTGACTCTTCTGCAACAGATAGATATAATTATGACACCATTGCTAATCAAAGTATTACTTGACCTTTCAACCTTACAAAAGATATATGCACATACCAAACGAGTGAATAACATTCCGGAGCAGACATTACACCCACGAGACTTGTGGGAATGTCTGATTAACATATGTGTTGGTAATGCAGAATACTATCTGCCACGACATCACACGAGCCATTTTTTTCCCTAACGAGCGCTTAGCCAAGAGTTCTATGCTGCAAATTGACCTTTTCGGACATTAATTCTTGTGGCGAGACGATAGAAGACGTACCATGAACATAAGAGGGGATAGATTGCCTAAATACATCTATAACTTATGCGTGCTTTAGATTTGTGGAGCATGTCAACAATATCGCACATAAATCATCACAATATAGATAAAGAACACGTATCAAACAATAAACTTTGCACAGCAAGTACTTATATAGGATGGCATAACAGCGCTAGCGAGCGAAAATTATTTATGGTTAGAATAAGAGGATTTTCTGAAAAATTTGGAATGTCGGAGTCAATTATAATCTCAACATATCAGGTCTTCATGTAAATAGATGTTACCAACTATTTGGGTGCATCAAAATCCCTATATCACTTGAGGACCATTTGAAGACACCAAAGTCACTATCTTACAAAACTCCTCTTTCATCTATGTTGATTATCAAATTGGTCCGATATATATTAGAAACAAGAGTGAAAACCCACTAGTTCGTTTTCAAAAGCCGACTTGTAGAAAAAATATCAATTAATATTTCAGATCCCCCAGCTTATTAGTCGTCTAACTAAATACCTTATGAGCTTGCACGACGTTGTTGATCCCTCACCGGCAACTTGTTGGAGTATACAGGAGTTTCTCAGCTAACTCCGGGCGTTGACATCTTGGTGTATACCCTTTCGATTTTTGGCACTAGGGAAATTGGCTTCTCTCGGAGTTTAGTTAGACTACTGTATTTTAACTAATGTCTCCATGTGTACTAAAAGGGTAAATGTAAAGCCTATGTACGGGAGCCAGTTACTTGTTCGCACTCGTTGGACAATTATGATATAAGTGCTAAACGTTTATTCGGAGGGATCATCTAGCGTATACACATCGTCGTATAAGTCTGTAATAACTTCATTGAAATTAGCAAAAAACAATAACAACAGGCATAGTTAAGGAGGCTAAAATTTCACGAGACCCTCCTCTGAGTACACAGGTCAGCAGAAGTGTGGGAGAAGATTCACGGAGGTGAGAGTCCGTATAGAGTATGATAGACGATTCCCTAGTTAGAGCAACCTGGTCACTACTCCGCCCGTGACTCCGAGGTATGTCTCAGTTGATGTATAGATGTAAAGTGATCTGGTAAAAAAGTCATGATAATCCACAATCCATTCTGCTCTTAAGAGTTTAGACAACCACGGCTTGTCACACACATGTTTTGACTGGGGATAGAGCAATTGAACTACCACTTATGGCACGACCACGTCAATCTTAAATGACGTTTCATCAATCGGAACGGTCATGTTGGTAATATATACCTTATAATATTTTGGGATTGATGTAGATGTAGAAAGACAAAACTTGGAAGAGAGAAGAACTGGGTGATAATCGAATAATTGGAAGGACACTGAGCCGTATTTCACTACTGGGAGGCCGTTGTACTTCTCTATATACCTTGTTAAAAATACAATTATAGTCTGGTAGTATGTTCGTATTATTGGCTTCGTAGCATTCAACAAATACTGATTATACTGTCACAAGAATACAGAGGGTCTATTGCGTATTATGAGGAACTAGAGATAATGATTGTAGAACTATTAATACTGGGCACGACATATTATCAAAGTGAAGGAAATGGAATACTTGCATACATTTATAATTATGGGAAAGTTCTGGGACGACATGGACGACAGCCTCAAAGTGAGTCTCCACCGTTTAGGGTCAATTAAACGCTTGGGTCGACGATAGTTTAGGTTTTCGTGTGTGAAATTGTTCCAAATTCGTAACCAATAAAAAAATTCCATATACGAATATAGACAGAACATGAAAGACTTCTGTGGTGATACACGGAATAATATACATACACCATACATGTCCCCGTCCCGCGCGATACCCCCCCCTCAAAAATAGAATATCGAGAAATCACTCGAAATGGAGAGTAACATTAAGTTATACTTCTTGGATAGACTATTAATATTTACATCGAGAGCAATAATAGTTCGGAGAAAGCTCTGCAGGAATTTACACAAGCGCAACCCCAGTTCTTAAGATGGTATCACATTTATACATCTTTATTCGGTAATGACCAGATTATGATTTTTTTGAAATCGCAGTTCAGACAACTCGGAATCAAGTACTATAAATTTGCAAAATACAGGTTAGCTTAATAAAAGGTAGCACACAATTTCGTAGGCTAAAGGTCATGCTAATATTCAAACTTATGGGCGCGGAACATCGTTCGGAGGAATGTACACCTGATATTGAGCACAAGCAACTAGGACATAAAGACTCACAATTGTCAATTGTGGGTAAAAAGTAAATTGCACAAAACACTTGCATGGATAATTATTAATCAATTATAGAATACGGTTCTGTGAGTGATCGAAGAGGAGATCGGG
>CAJDSM010146650.1:0-10523 GCA_903981925.1 Ostrea lurida
AATGGGGACAGACAGACATGAAGACAGACAAGAAGACAGACAGACAGAAGAAAGCTATAGTCCCCTCCGGTTACAAACCGTAGGGTACTAATAAAGCGCCATTTTGGTAACAGATTTTAGGACAAAAAATGAGAAGTTATCGCTCTTAGATTTTCCGTAGCTACTACATTGGCTCCAAAGTAAAAAAAAAATACTACAACGTATAAATCTCTCTCTCTCTCTTCTCTCTGATTAACAGATATTATACACATCCATCTTTTCTTTATATTTTGTTAATGTATGCGACGACACATTAAATAAACCTATTAAATTATGGTATTTCTATGTTGTTTTAAAATAAGTTAATGCAACTAAATGTGAATATGTGCCTGTGATTTGTAAAAATCTACCCTAGAAACTTTCCATCAACTTTGTGATTTTTCATGAATGATCTCAAAAACAAAGTTAAAATCAGGAATCTCCGGTAAGTGATACGATCATTTTAAATACATTCTCGTGTCTCGTACCATGCAGCTCTATATTTTAAAAGAAATGAGATGTTTAACTTGCCGGTGACTGCTTAATGACATGAATTAGAACTCTTGCCGAAAAAACGCATGAAATGCATGAATTCGGTGTTACCTAAAGGGTCTGCTGTTTGTATGTAAAACGTATTGCATATACATGTACCTAATATTCCATATATTTACAAGTATTGGGTGGGAAAAGAAAAGTCTTGATCTCATATCCCCCAGATAGCGTGAAGCGTACCATTATGTATCATCGATTATATCGCCCGACGGGATGTTACAACATAAATGTTAAAGGATAAGCATTGATTTATTCGTATGATATATTATTCGTTACGGAGGATGTTTATGAATACATTCATTATGTTTTATTTGATGCGTTAGTCGACATTGTATATAATCTCTCTTTACATGATCTCAGTAAATATTTTGTTGGGCTCCATCTTTTTAGATAGTAAAGATGTACTTTTATACCATTTTTCTCTCTAATATGCAAAAAAAGCAAACTCAATTGAATATTTGGATATTAGCAAGTCATAAAACATATTTTTCAGACTGACTGTCTGAAGCTTTCAGTCGGGGATGTTGACTTCATATCATTATGATACCAATATTGCTCTACAACTTTTTATCAGTGCTAGTATACTAGTTAGAATAGTCATGATCTAAACGAAGTCATCTTCTTTTGTGTGAGATTAAGACCGTCGCTACTAGTATACAGATCGCCATCAATCAGAATTCGTCATTGTTAGGGCTTATATCAATTCATATGGACATATTATGTAATTCAACCGTATTTGATTACAGATGCTTATCAGTATTGTCATGATAATCTTGGTAAGATTATGAGTTTGCAAAAGCAACTCACTGTGCAATGGTAAAACATAGGATAACATCATAAATTATAGAATTAGAATTGGAAAATGTATAAAGTCAAGAGTTGGTATTGAATTCACGTAGAGAGATTTCAGATTGTAATGCCACTATCCATAGATGCATTGGTTATTTTGTTTTTACGTCCATTATTTTTTCTCGTTCTGTTGAAGGCGTGACAAGATCACATAACTTTTGAACCTCATGACTCAAACCGAAGGAACAACATATGTGTTTTAGGAGAGAGGGCTAAACATAGGCAAGTGCCTGGCTGCCCGGATTCCATTGAGACACAAATTTTCTATTTGAAATAATAAATTGTGGTTAAATATAGAGATCCAAATGGCTTGTCAATTGAAAAGGAATACCAACCTGTGTAAATATGAGCTACTGGTCGGTAAATCGCACCTCATTTCATGAACATTATTGATAGACTAAATGCTATGGTGGTTTTTGTAGATAGAGCAGCGAATGGGACGAAACACACGCTCACATGATAAGAGATAAAGGAATGGTCCAGAAAACTTATATGGTCTCCTGAATCGGATTGATCTTGTTAAATGTGATATGTCATTTTTCCTATGACCCTGGACATGTAAATATATAAGTTCGAGATGTGCGATGTTGAAAAGTTTGGGGAATGAAAACTCATATTGGAGGAAGAATATTTACGCAGGATAGTGGAGGCTAAAAAAACTACGATTATCATCTAATATAGGTATTATATATTATCGGAGAGAAACCTTGCAATACAAAATGACGCACATCTAAATTAGTGCTCACCATACCAATAAAATACAAAATAAGAAAGTATATCATCAGTTTAATTGATGTACAGCTGTCTGCAAACATAGGTTGGGAACACGGAGCGACATATCACTCACTGAACTATATCCATACAATGGTAAAACTTTAGTATGGTTCCAGATGAGTCTGACGTCTAGCTGAATATATAAAAAGATCCGTACCTTCTTTCTATTAGTAAACTATATAATTCTTACTAATGGCAAGACTTGCGCTTAGATGAAGGGTTCTAATTTCCGGTAAAAGTATTTACTTGCCGTGTGTGAAAGCCCCATAACAGAAGGAAATCGTCATGCTGTTTCATGATATCTCCTATAATGATATTCACCCTAAGAGATCTACAATTAAATTTTCCTTTTCGTCTTTTGCCATAATTGCCATAATTCGTTGCATTTTTTATTAGTGAGTAGTAATGGTCGCGGCTAAGCGGAGTGAGCATAATGGTCGTTGTAGTTTGGGTAAATGGCTAGTGAAATCGTACTCTGTCGGCTCGCTGTTTTCTCGTCATTCGACGTTAGTACTCCAGCTAACAAATCGAGCCGTTGATATGAATAGCGAGTTTAAAATTTTATTTGCAAGTTGTTTCACTTATGTGAATTTTTTTTGTAGTTAGGACATGATGTATTGGCACACAACGTTTTGCATTCTTTACCCACGAGGAAGTGAAGAAAATTGAAAAATTATATTTCCTTGTAAACTCATAACGCGCTCAGACGAGATTATCATAGAATTTGTATTCACCTATCGAGCTGACGTACACACTTCATACTAAAAAAAAAAATAGAGAATTAAAAAAAATCATAAATGGATTCATGATAGTCTTGTATGGATTAAAAAAAAAAGAAAAGTAGTTAGTATTTGGCGGCATGAGACAGAGAGAGCGAAGTAGAAATATAAGAGTTAAGCAATGGAGGGATACATGTAAAAAGTAGACCGATGGAGAAAACATACTCAGCGAATGACCTGTGTGAAATCACAGTTTGACTTACACCCGATTCACGTGAATCTATTGGATGTTGGTGTTTAACAATTCTGTTACTGCATTAACTGGACAATAATAGCCGAACGAAGAATGTAATTACAATTTGATAAAAGGGGTGCCCGTGCATCACTGGGTGTTAGAAAGTTCGCAAGTGCATCAATCAGAAAAATGAAGTAAACTCATTCGTCATTTTTGACATAAGAGAGAGCGAATCGTACTCTCAACGGTGGTCTGCGGTCTAACAAACACTCTGGGCTGTAGGTGACATCCTCAGATGTTGTGAGGTTTTACATGTATTCACATTTATAATGTATGTACACAATATAATATTAATTCATCGAGCTTATATCATGGATTACAGATACGTGGGCTCACGGTTGGGTGTGACCAGGTCAACAGGCGGCATCCTTATCCTCTAGGCACCTTATTCCCACCTATGGTCATTTCCATGGGTCGTGTTTGCCCAACTCCTTCGCTTTTGTTATTCTATTTAAGATTACGAGATCTGATCACTGTTCGTTATCTTGTGCCTATACATTTCTAACTTTTTAGAGCGGTGGGTGGAAAATATATTCCTTAGATTGACGATTTAAGGCGATAAAAGTTCATACAGAGGAGCTTGGGATAGCCATTCAAGCTTAATTTATGAAAGGATGGGTGGGGTGGGGAGCAGTATACACTGGTTTTCCGAAAAAAGTATCAGCCTCAGCACCTCTTGTTGATAAAGGGTCAAAAATAATCGTTATAAAATGTCCAGATGCTTGAAATTCTAAGAAAGGATGTTTATTGCCTAATACTAACAATGCATATAAATACTTATTGTTGAAATTTAAATTCAGAAGTTCTAATTCTGTTCGCTTACTTATCAAACGGTTATAGGAACGGCCTTCGGAGAATGATCTAGGCGCCCTGTGTTAGTGACAACCTACGAATCGATTAGAACCGTCAGCATGCGAACACACTGGACTCTATATTAATCTCCTGGCCAACGTCCTCGACTGTGATAGGGACCCTGACCTAGTCAGCTTTGTACTTTCCTTAATACATCCCAATAACTAAAAATGGTCAAGGTTAAGTTTAGCTGGTATCTTTTGTGCTATTCAAACATACACGAACGTTACTCCTAACAGACATAACTCGTCATGCAATGCTGTACATTTTGCCAGCTGAATAATTTTCTATAATGGGTCGACGCTATCTCTTGAAGAATACAATATTGTAATATCCTATGAAAACTCACCACCATCTAGAATAAGGTTGGAGCAAGTGCCTTGGACTAAGTAATCATCTCAACCATTGTAAAAACTTTGGTTGCAATATCAGCGCAGGCTCTTATGGTCCTTGCTCTCCTGTTTTGTTTAAAACAATACATGGCGCGAATCAACGTAATGATTTTCTTGAATTATAATCTTTATTCAATGGATACGTAAAATGATGTTGACGAATATATGATAACTTATTTTTTATTTTCCTTTCATATTCCCGCCTCAACAGTTTTTTAAAATTAACGAAGTGCAGGGATAATGTGTTTTTAAGCTCATCTACTGATGCTAGAAGCTCAGAGCTTATTCGGATCGATAAATTTTACCTATCTGTCTCATAGTCCCGTCGTTCTGATTAACGCTCAAACACGTTTACATCTACACCTTGTGACGTTTCAATTGACAAAATAGGCAAACAGTTTAAGAAGAATATTAAATCAAGTATTACATAAATACGAACAAAAAAAAATTTTGGGGCGTATCATCTATCTTTTTTGTTTTTCATAAATCTGAAGTTAACAAATAATTAGTGTACTTAGTTTACATAAAGAATGTTTTGGTTGAATGCTGACATGTAGAAGCTTTTGAAATGAATTCTGCTCATCAGATTAAAATATCAAGTCAGCAAACGAAGTTCAACAGCCGTTTTGGAAAGACCCAACTACAATGTAATGTATTTGTCAATGCTCCAGCTTGTTTTTGAAAAGGTTCCGCCCTTGAAATTTGGAGTGATGTAAACTGTTTGGGGAAGTGTATTTTTGATTTCTTCTTTGAACGAAAATTGGGGAAATTATAATAGAAAACTGGGGTTGCCATGCTTTGTTTTGTGAGCGACAGTGTTTTAAAACATGAGCTTTTTTGCACTTACTTATCATGTAAAACCTAATTTATCTGTTTAAACAGACATAAACAATACAAATCAATCAGTAAATGAAATAAATGTATGACATGCATGTCCTTCTTGCAATACAGATACCTAACAAAGTAGTTTACTACATTGTAATCGATAATGTGAGACAGTCTTTTCTGTGCGCGCGAGACTTGACTATACTTTCGCCCCCTGGAAGGGAAAAACTCATAATCCTCTCACAAACCAAAGATTACATATTGGCTCCAGTAAAGTGTTATAGGCGAAGCGCTCCTCTAGTCCTTTGCCACTACTTGTAGACTACAACTATCTAACATCTGTTAAAGAGTCACTTCAGCCAGAGATACTGTTCCTTGGCTGCGGTTCCAGGACAGTTGGTGGGTCTAATCAGATGTGGATTTCAAAAATCCAAAGGAGCTGTAGACGTGAGCACCCACAGTTCAACGTCAAATCTGAAAAAAAAGATCCAGAGATTTTTCTAAAGTCGCTCCGAATCAAAACGTTCTGCATATTTCGTACCACACTATTATACACACCGATTCCTCCGAAGAATTAAAACTCTAGAGATTGTTACAGATAATATTGATATATTGCTTCTTTTAATAACAAAAACGGCACCGGAGCAATAATAGTTTTCTGGGCCGTCTTCTCGTGAGACAAGACACATATTTTTGTCAGAAATGTCCCCATCATATGCCAGGCGGGTCAACTGTGGTTGACAAATCACTGTAATAGCTATCTGAAGTTCTGTTGTGACGGTATATAACGAGATCTAATACAGAACTAAAAATAATGTTTCGAGTTGTAAGAAACCCTGTGTTGCTAAGTCATTTTCGATCCATTGACCTTTAATTTTTGGGAATTTTAAGTAACTCTTTGATTATCTTTTTGTCAATTTCGAATGTCTTCTTAGTGTTGTGTTCAGACGATGAATTCATGATTAATTTTTCCGCACGGTTACCAATTATATACATGTAGTTACGTTTTACCGGATGCAATGTATACTTGCTCTTAGGAAAAGACAACTCTCATTTGCGAACGAACAACTCTTGATTGCAAAGACGGAATTTACAATAGTACTTTCTCTTGAGAAGGCTTTGAGATGGGAATTGATTGATTGGATTATTTACGTTTTACTCCCTACTCAAGAAATATTTCACTCATATGGGACGTCAACCAATAACCGGTGAAGGGCTGCAAAATTTAGGCCTATGCCGACACTAGGCCATCTGAGCAGGGAGGGATTTCTTTATCCATGCCACACTGCTGTGAAACGGGCCCTCGGTTTTCGGTCACATCCGAATGACCGCCCCATTTAGTCGCTCTTACGACACGCAAAGGGATGCTTGGGGACTATTCTAACGGACCCCCCCGGGTCTTTGAAGATGGGAAAGGTATGAGCTTCAGGATATGTAATTATTTAACAAAAAATGATTATTTCAGAGCTTTCCTGGACAAAATTTACGTCCGCGCGTAGAAGGTTTTAATTAATCTGATGCACGATCTTCTATTTGTGTTCTTCGTTTCTTCATCTTATTTTGAATTTGATACGCAAGATCTGTTTAAGTCATAAGTTACTTCTGTATTTATCACTAACTGGTCCCAACGTAGAGAATATGGATTAGTTTGTCCCGCTTCTTTAATCTGCAGGTACACACTTATCCGCCTAACTTTGTAATTTAGGTGTTTTCCGTTAAAATCATATTGTTAAACTTCCGGGCGTTTTGGGCAGCAGTTACCTTCTTTCCAAGCGCAATATGAACGACTTTCTAGATTTTTCTTTAGTTGATGGACGTAATCGGAGGATTGGTTTTGTTTTCCAGATTGTTCCAAAGCACGAGGTCTATCGGCATGCATCGTTCCCTAGCATGATTAATTGGGAGTTATTCCTGTTGTTTCGTGTACGCTTGGCTCTGTATGCTGCGGTTTGCTGGGCAAATTCTGATGCCCAAGCTTTAATGAAGCACTTTAGCATTGCAGTAGGTTCTTTTAAACCTCTCAGTCTTTCCATCCAAAAAGGCTACAACACCTCCTTAATTAGTTGGTTCGTAATGCTCCAGATCAGAATTGTATTGTCATTGGGCAACCGAAACGTCTGATGAATTGTCAAAAATTTTCTTCGCTATTGTGGAAGATGTTGGTCCTTTGACTGGGTAGGCTTCTTGACAATTACTGTAGTGATCGATGAACGGTTTAGAATGTGTTTTTTCTCCCTGCTGGTGTTACAGGCAAGTTAACAGCGAGTTAAACGGGTTGCACAAAATTTAACTGACAGTAAATATTTTATTTAAGTCGGTAATTATAATACATATACAAAAACACAAGCTCTGTAGAGCTTTTTATCCGACTATCACATAAAGAGGTGTTGCACAGAAGCGGTGATTTCTAATTCTGGACACTCGTGACGTAGAACTGACTTCGTTTAATTTTAACTCTGTACGTGTGTGCATTTAAATACCTTGTGGGATTTCCCAGCACTAGGGACAAAACGTAAACTATTTGTTTCAATTATTATTGGTCCACACTTATTATTTAAAAAATCGAAAAAATAAGACAGATTCCACATTTGTTAAGTGTTAATGGCATTATTAAAGTTCAATAGAGGTTCAAAATAATATTGTCATGCACTGATTAAATGTTGAATATACAATTGCAATTTTCAACTGGATAATCTTTTCGTTTTTAGATATACATTGTTCAATATTTATACAGTTTAGTCCTGTCGTGTCATTAACAAGATATAGTTTGTCTTTCCTTGGCTTTGCCTTGATGCCTTGCTGTGCTTAAAACGCATATCAAGAAGTGACATGCGAGCAAGACCCACGGTTCTTGTTCCTATAGGACAGTGGTGGCGTGTTGAATACGCATCATTGAATAAAAACAATTTTAAAAAAGACATAGAAGTTGTGTTGTGATAAAGAGGCAGTCGAATTTAAAGGAAAAAATTGTATCGTGAAAGATTCGAATCGTTTCGATTAAAAAAAAACAGTTGGACATTTAAGTCCACAGCCTTATCATTACGCCACTCCCGCACATTCAAAACCATCTGGAAAACTTACGTGCAGATGAAGTTGAAAGGAGAAGTAACAAATTCGTGTCGTTTTAGAGCTTTACTAAAAAATGATGCGTGAAACAAATTTCAAAGCACAATTTTTTAGTGAAATTCTCAAAGAACATTTTGTACTATTTATTTTGTTTTCAAGGCAGGAGTTTTTTCTTAAATTCGGGGAATTCCCTGTATCTAGGAGGTAAGTCAACATAAATCGCTTCCTGCATGATTTCAACTTAATGTTAATTTTTGAATAATTCTTGTCAATACAACACCTTTTAAGACTTATTTTCTTGTAATTTTGGAATCAAGACAAAAAAGTTTCACTGGTTTTACTATATATTATGATATGCTTTATTTTACCCCGTCTTTCAACGCAACACCTTTAGGGAAATAACCATGAAATACATGCAACACTTCTTTGGTATTAAATAGAACAAACATACATGCATATATACATGTACACAAACCAAAACGAGAGACAAAAGTAAAACATTTATGCAAGAATATACGATAAGCACAACGTAACAGAAGTGAAAGTCATATAAAGCAGCCAAAAATTTTAACCAAGCAATCTAAAAAATTTGCATAGTAAAGGAAAATTGATAATATTCATCATCAATCATCATCGGTAATTTTGTATTAACGTGCCAGGTATGGGGCAATGCCCACATCAGTGGACCCCCTCGCAGGTATGCTGGCTTGCTGCACGCATGGCTGAAATCTCACACAGATCTCAGTGTTTTCTGTGTGAGGGGTCGGTTGTTGAGAGTTTCACAGTTCTTTCGATCTCTCTGTCACCTATTTGCCTTCATGTCCATCTTGGTCTCCCTGTTCCACGATAGTCTGATAATTATAAATATAAGTCAAAAATATAAATTAACTTGCAAGACACTGACAGACATTACATAAAATAAAAAGTCTGAGAAGGTTTACTAAAAACATGCCAAGAAGAAAAAACCCATCAAGATGGCAAATAAAGAAGCAGAAGCAAGCATACAAGTGAACCTAAGATCTGCATGATCTGCAATTTACAGTTTTGGGCCCGACCAATGTCTATAGAACTTTTTAAACTGAGAAGCCTTGTTTCATTTAGGTAGGGAGTTCCTAATCCCTTTCTGTAGTTTTTTTCCATTTTCGTGGTATTAATTTTCAGAAGCAAAAATGCAGTAGGGGGGCAGTAACTAAAATTTGAATCAGATAAAGGAATAATAAAGTATTGGTAAGTTTACTTAGGCGACTAAGGTTGTGTCCTATCCTTTTCCAAAACGTTGTTGCTTAGCTGGCTTCCTACAATGGTGGATTTTTTGTTGTTTGGAAACTTGTGGGAGGAAAGGAGAACGGGTTTATCGAAGAGGCAAACCATGGAAGAACTTAAGTGACCAACAAATTACTTTTCAAGATTCGTTTAACACAGTGAATCATCGATGAATTTATCGCCGACCTTTGCGAGATGACTTGTTGAGGTCAACAGACGCAGTCTGATCGTCCATCTCGGTTTGAGATGCAGGTAATTCCCTTTTCTTTTCTACTATACATGTTATCATTTTACAAATGTCTATAGAAGTTGTATTAGGCCTCTGCACATTAATTAATGTACACTGAAGATTCCAATAATTCGCGTCATCCCATGTAATACGGAAACATTTTTGATAAGAATGACACGATTAAATGCAATTGGTGTGGATTATCGTGAAATCCAAACGTTCCTTATTTGTTGCTAGGCTATGTTTTTTTTTTTTTTACTGTAATAATATGATGATTGCGGGGAAAAGGCATTCATTTGGAATAAACGAATACGATATGCATGTATAACTTAACTTTTTTACGGGTTAAAAACCACCGGAAAACAAGCAAACATTCAAAACCTGGATGTATATAACTCTTTGGAGATTGTGCATTACTTTTCTTAAGTATCATATTACTTCCGTTCTTTCTATCAAATATTACGTCATCACAGGACTTCACCTCAGACGTAACAATTATGGACTAGCCTTGTAGTTTAGGCTTTAGATTATAAACTTTAATTGTTTTTATAGGAAGCATTTTTTTTAAATAGGCATATTTTTTTAAAATCGTCAAGTGCCTACAAAGAAGATTTTCAAATAAACGAAACAAAAAATCCCTGTCAAATGGCCACGTCCGCTCTATAAAGATAATCATAGACGCGCGGGCG
>CAJDSM010146698.1:0-19187 GCA_903981925.1 Ostrea lurida
CACCCAAGCACCCCTACTGGAAGAAAACCGCCTAAAAGAAGAACACAACTGCGCAGACCGAGAAAAGATTATAAACAAAACTGATAGCACCTGCGTTTTTTTAATATATATGCATAGTCCTCACTAAAACTGTCTCTATAAAAACAACTACGTTTGGTAAAAAAACGTGAACCTCGCTCAATTAATCTGTTAACCTTAAACATGAGCGGTTTCGATGTCGTTCCTTGTGCTGTATAAACATGTAAACTGAAAAACCCTAAACTGACCCGTGGACTCGGAGATACTTTATACCTCGTGAACACAGAGAGGAAAATACAAAACAACTAACCCCGCGCCCACATATTGCCGATAAACAAGAGGAGAGTCGGGTCAGGGCCACGTCCACTTAATCCTTTTTACAGGCTGGATTTTCACTGGATTTTATGCGTCGAATACAGGAAACACAGGCACATTAATACAACTGGATTTCACTGTGTTATAGGATCGATCAGTCGGCTAACGTCATAATCCCTGCACGGCCGATTTTCAGACAATAGCCTTCACCCTTTTCCACGAACTCAAAGCGAAGAGTAGATTTGCGTCCCTGCAATAAGGCCCAACTTCATGATGAAATATAACACCGGTACCTTTCTTAAAACCCCGGCGGTAGCTAACACAACAGGAGAAGACTCATACAGCCGCGCGAGGCTCAAATACACCCACTTTGACCGTGCTCACTACCTAACAGGAACGCCCTACCACCTAGAGGGGTAGGGACCCTCCCGCTTGGGCGTCAACGAACTCGCTTGACCAATCATTCTCATAATGAGGACCATCAATATATAGAGAGCATTTAAAACGCTGCACCAGTTGACCCCTCCCTTATGGGATAAGCAACATGGTACTCCACTACGTCGTGAGGGAGAAGAACAACCCCGCACTTCAACCGTCTTGTTTGCAGAACGTTGATCTTCTTCATATCACAACGTTGAGGTTCAAACGTCCTCAAACATTTATATGAAATTATTACAACGCTGGACGTGACACGTAAAATGTTCTACCACGTATGTATTCAACGTTGAAGGTGTGTTATAAAGTCTGTCATAATGGAAATATTGTGATAAAAACTTGGGAAATTTAGTTATCAGTTTCGTTGTGGCAATAAGCATAAGTAAAACTCAAGGCCTAAGCGTCCCCCGAGGAGGCCAAACGCCTCATAATAGTATCAGCCTCGCCTTCCTACCGACCAGATAACATAAGTTCGTCCTGCGCATGTCCGCCGAGTGAAAAAAAGCGGCTTACGGTTGCCGAGTGGTGCGAACACGCGAACCGCCATTTTGTAATTACCTCAAGAAAGTGTCGTTCACCTTACATTCTCACGTGATAAAAAGCTAAATTACTTCCAAAAGTTGTATACTAAAGCACGGTAGAGTGTGGGTGCTAATCGGGCTACGTTTTGGTAATACGAACATTAGAGCTATATCAGTATACAACCTGTGTTTGTAAGAATTATAATTGGTTTTCGAATATATAGGAGGCTCCCCCGCCTCCCAAACGTCCCAATATAACCCGTACAGCCCGCCCCTTCCGCACACGATAATTTATCACCTTGTAGATACGTAGGAACCCGAGACATAATAAGCACTAAGTGATTTTCTTCTACGTGATAAAAGATTCGCACTATGTATTAGTGTGTTTAGAGCTGGTAGGTGAGCTGGTAAAATCCACCGCCACATACTGTGTGACATCGTAGTGATTTGAATTGGGGAGCAGGTGAGCACCTGGTGTACCCTACTTATCATTGAGACGCCAAGTCCTTCGTGTAGGGTTGATCCGGCAACGGTAAGCAGTTTGACGACTCTATTCGAAATAAAAAAAGTTGAGAGAAAAGTAAGCGGTGGTAAGACTCAGGGCGGTTGATCCCGCTACTCACAAACGTCCTCCGCCGTACACGTGACCCATGCCCCCAACATTCGGAGTCTTCAACGGTGCCACCTGCACTTCAACGTCGAAGTTGCATCCTTGTGCCAATACTTCATTAAAGTGCCTTTTTTCAAACGTCTCCCTCCTTCTCCAACGGTGGCCTATCATAGGCGAGCCGGTGACCAACCGTGACGATACTCAACCGTCTGATTCCACTCCGATGGAAGAACAAACAACGAAATTGAAATAACAATCTTCTCCATTACACACCACCTTTGGCATAAACAAGATTAAGTTTCAACGTTGAAGACATAAACGTTTATTAACGTTGGAGAATCAAACGTTATTTCATAGCGGCGAAAATCCACAACAGGCGTTGCAACGTTGTAACTCAACGTAGGTAGAAACTGCAGTACGTATTGGATATCACAATATCATCAACGTTGAGTGCCCGCGGCTATTCTACTGTCCATCTGTTAGGACTATAGCCTAGATGTGCAGGGTGGATAACTATTTAAAAATCTACATGAAGATCGGTTCGAGCTTAGATTGAACGTCACATTTTGTCAATAGTCGCCCAATGAGGAGTCACGAATAAAACTTAGCAAGGCAAGAGGCTCGGACAACAACAGAGTTGGCCATATGTAAGCTCGCCCCTAATCACACCAACTCCAAATTATCAGGGCAATGGGCTATGATTCCGTACCACACCCGCCCCGAAGAAACACCAGGGGGTGATTGATTAATAGTAACCTGATGGGCCGGTGCACTGTTTGAACACAAGAGAACAAATACTCAGGATTTCGGAAATCATCATTCCACTTAAGACACCAAATCACTTGAAAAATAACGACATAAAACAGGATATCAAAACAGCCAGACATAACAAAGACCACACTAACCTACGAAGACTATATGAGCATATAGATTGAAATTATAAGACATGGGTAGGAGTATTTTAATGTTTGTAATCCGCCAACGAGAATTGCACAGATTCTACGTAAGCGCGAGAGAACGTTGCCACGTGTGCAGGGGTTATCACGTACAAGATTAACCTCACTCAGTTTAATTCGTCTATTCGTCATAATTGCCTACGGCCTTCGCGCTCTTTACAGTAAATGATCAACTTAAAAGCGGAAATTTTTTAGCGAATTACAACACCGTATACCGGAAAGAAATCGAAACTTTCGACTCGAAGGACCCCTTCGGCGCTTATACTTGCAAGCCACCATTTTATTTAGACTGTCATGTTTTTTCTCCTCACTTAGATTTGATGAACACAACAGAGAAATCACCCCTTGAGAACTTATTTAATAAATCGAAAGCTCACCCACGGCTTAACGTAGGTGTCCCAGTTCGAACAAGGAAAAAGGAAGGCCTAAACCCCAACCAGGGGCATCATAATCGCGTAACACAAATACTAGTAAAAGTGAACATTCACAGTCTAACAAAGGGTCATCGAAAACAATCTCCACCGGTCAAAACAAAGAGTGATTTTGAGTGATATTTATGTTAACACCGTGCGAAGCAACCTATGAGTATTTAAATGTGGACCGTAGACCGAGCAGAGTCTCCTACAAGATTATTGCTATCCTTTCTTAAAGAGGCGTAAATAAAATAGGGCAGGTGTCATGCCAGGACACCGCCGAGAGGATTGGTGAGGTGATTGGGAATATATGACCCATAAATAAGAGAAATCTGGGACAGAGAGTCGAGTGCACCACGCACAACTGGAATGACAGTTACGATGAGAGAAGCCAAGTAAGGGGCTAATCAGATGAAGATTATGTGCTTCCTTAAAAGGCTCAACCTTGTTAGATTGCCAGAAACCTCTCCTCAGAGGAAACAGAAAATGAAATAAGCCAATCGTACATGACAATACAAAGTCCAGTCCTGTTGTAGTTAATACTTGCGGATAAAATGAATCGGGTTATCTGAGAAAGACGTAAACAACTATTGAACAGGATAGAGTGTAATGCAGCAGCTGGGATGTTGGCTAGTTTTGATCCATTGGGTTTAGCCCTGAGTTGTTTTTGCCCCCCCCTTGGGCGGGTGTGGTCTCTCCGCATAAGTGTTATTTATAATCCGATATACATAGTAAAAAAAGAGCCCTGGGCTCATTATTACTAGTAACAACAACTTACTACTGAACGTAACAATGGGCGACAGACAGATGAGCACACGCTGTAACCACGAGAACTGACGGTACAATTGCAAAAGATCAGTAAGGTAACAAAGAAGCGCCTAGTAGGGTTTGCAAAGTGGATCAACTGCATTCAACGCAATGAAACTACTATAGGAGACTAAAAAGTGTGATTTGAAGAAACGAATATGTCGGAGATGGATGTCCTGAGAGGGATGCTCACCTAACACGACCGCAATCTATGTGGCAGGTAGTTTGTTTTCTAGATATCCGTCAAGAAGTCCGAGAGGATTCGAATTGACTACTAATACTCCCATCGCTGAGAGAAATAGAGTTTAGCTTTGAAAGTTTTTTATCTTTTAATGAAGAAATACCTACACTCGAACTTCAGTCGGCATGTTGGAAGCAGGGATACTGTTCAGCATGGCAAATCATCATATAAATAAGATAAATAAAATGGAAGGCAAACATAAGCCGAGGCCGCTATTTAATTTATGTGCGCTGAACCACAAGTCCAGCAAGACCGTCAAAACCCAGCCGCCATTGAGTCTCCGGAAACACCTCGATCAGCAACTTTCCCGACAAAGAAAGTTTACGCGCTTAAAGGTTCCTAAAGTGCCCGCTCCAATACGACGGTAGAGATGCAATCCCTCTCAACAGCCGCTCTTGTCCAGAGTTAAGATGTTCCTAGTAAGGAACAATACCCATAGACTCTTTCAATGCAATGTAATAGAATATCTATAAATATAAGCTACAAACATTACAATAAACACCTCATAGCCCCTTATAATTAACTTCCTATAGCACTCTAAACGACCCTAAAATGCGATGACTGAAAATTTCACCGATATATCACAGACACCTACACATATAATTCACACCTAGTATCCTGCGAAATCCAAACAATACTGGGAAATACGAAAGAATGTGAACCTCCTACCGCCCACCCACAACCGACAATCAAAAGACATCAAAATCAGCGCATTACCCAGCTCAGCCCCAGACGACCCGTCAAAAATGCACAGATTTCCGTGCATGCTCCTGTATATCTCCCGCCCCACGGCGCTTATTTACGACTGTGATGCCCAAAAAATACGGGGTATACAACACCACCAACCTAACTTTGAGATATACAAACCGTTCGAACGAATTCCCCACTTATCACGAAGAATGGATCTTTTCGACTGAAATGATATATAATAAATCAAAAACATACAATATAACATGAATCCCGCGGGATCGAAACGACATGATCAATAACCAATTCCATTGATATAACAAGCACTAACTATATCCCCAAGTTAGGTACCGTATCTATAACGCAAAAATAAATAAGAACTAAGGTGCCGAACTCGTTGGTTTTTAGATCACTTTGAACGATTGTGCTATTTGACCGAACTAAGTCGTACGTTTGTTGGCAGAAGGGTGTAAATTCAAATCAAAGTACATCTGCTTTTCTGCGCACTTGCGATCAAAAATCACATTCTCTGAGAGTGAAATTAGCAGGTATTTAATCAATTCTTTTCCTGCCAAAATCACGCTAGGTTCTTGTCTATTGTGCTCGTTCTATCCTATCAGGACGAACTAGTTCAATAAAAAATATAAATAGTCTAGGGGATCCAGAACGACATTTCTTCTGGACCATGAGGAACAATCAGTCGGAGTCTGACCTTTACAAGACTTGGTCCATTTCGGCACCGAAACTAAATATTCACCCCAGTACGTAAGCTGCACTCCCCTCACGACTGCCTCTTTAGCTCGACTTAATAAACACTTATGGACCGTTCCCAACCCAGTGCGACCGACATAACGCTCAGCTTCACACCGACGTTCTAAAAAGAACCAGTTGTTCCTGTAATCACAAAGACGCTGACTAATACATCGAAAGGCAATCTTGCTAACATCCGGTTACTTGCTTCTCATGTGTTAAAGAATACAATCCCCCATAAGAGAATTAGATCGTTAGATGCAATTCTAAATATGGTGTATCAAAAAGGCTACGAAATAGAAAACAAGCATGCAATTCTATTATATATTCCTTACAGATTCCCTCCTTCTTTGTGTAACTCCCGCTCCATATGTGGAAAACAATACAATATATCATTTAGAAAAAGCATATAATAGCGTTGTGGGAAGGAGGGAGAGTAGGAACGGAAGCGCGTACACTCCTCGCGCTCCGGCCCTGTTCCTCATACCACCCAAAGCGATCCGAACGGAACTTCGGAGTAACGTCCGAAGATATCTCCACGTCATTTCGAACACCGCTTTAGCACGTCAACAATTAACAATGGATATTTCTGCTCATTAATATATCTGGCACATCCCACTCTGATCTCACAGTATCCTGCATGCCCTCACATTTGCAAAAAGAGATTAACACACAGGAGATCAGTAAAGAACAGACATTATTTATACACCTAAGGGAACCGTTCGCCCATGTCCGACCACTTTTTATGTTGAGGTATCTTACACTACGTCGGCTGGATGTAGGGCTTGGAGTCCCCCCAGGAAATACCAAAACGCAAAAAGTTTGCGTCCTTTATACCATCATACTAAAAACTTACTTTATTACATTCTGTAGAGATTTTAGGAAATACTTGTCACAGCTAATGTCAAACTACAAAAATCTACGATCAGAGATAATCAATGAATGTGTGACTGCATACAACGCAATCCTATCAAAACCCAACGTCTTACTGTCACTTCAGTCGGTCGGCACATGAACATATGGAAAAAGAAATTGTTGAAAGTATCAAAGATATAACGAATATATGCAACTAGCTGTTTCCAATGCGAAAAAATTCGTAATAGTATACGATCATCATTTAAGTCAATAAATTAGTAATATCCGACTATCATTGATTACTTTTCATCGAATAGTGAATAGGTGTTGCAGTTGTAGTAGATATATTCAAACAAAAATACGTCATGCTCTCGGAGCCCACACCGAACAACTCATGACCTCAAAACACAGCCATTATGTAATATCCGCTAATAACTTATATTTTAAATAACCAAAAACCTCCTCCCCCCGAATCCCTGAGCAAACCGAGCCGATAGAAGATCCATAAAAAAACGAGACGAAAGAGGAAAAGTGAATTTTTGCTGTTGAAGAAAGATTTCAAAACCAAGAAAGAAACTGGAGAAAGACACCCAAGAGGATGATGACGAATGAGGACATAGGGTTTTATTATAAGCAGAGGCGGGATTTTTGCGACACATTCTGTCCTCACCCAAATAGGTTTTCATTTAATTTCTGTGTGGTCATGTTCTTACTCATTACTTGTTGTCCCCTAAACGAGAACTCATTTCAAATAACAAGAGAGGAATAAAGCGAGAAAAATAAACTAATATAATCCCCAAACAGAAATTACCAAGGAGAAGACAAAGAACAATTGACGCCAGCAATACCTCATTCCGTGACCCATAGCAATAGGTATCTATACGGCATTTTTGTAACCCTGGTTTACAATTTATTACTTTATAAAATCAAGAACACGATATATAATAATCACAATCAAACAAAGCTGTTGAACCGTTTGTGTGTCGAAGAGTCGTAGTGCACACGTAAATGGCGGCATGTGTGACATGTAAATGGCGCGCCTGTTCCTGCGACGACACAGTGATATTTGACCCGAATCTCCTAAACTAATTTTGTCACAACTCAGAAAATCACCATTTCTTATCCATACATAAATATGGCAACAGAAAAAGCCAATTGCCCACAAGCTCTACCTTCATTTGGGTGAGCAGGAAGGAGTTATTGCGTCCCAAATGTAAAAAGCCGGTGCAAGTAGTGAGCTCTTACTTCACGCTCCCCATGTTCAGCATTGAAAGACGGTGATTACTTATTCTGAAGCTGATGTAAAATACAAGCGTAATATGAAACACGGAGTCCGCCCACTCTCTTAAAACCGAGACTAAGGATATGTATAAAACGCCTAGAGATGGAAGGGAGACAGTAAAGCAATCGCGAGCAAAAATTGACCAGAGACTCATATTGTATAGTTAATCGATCATAACTATCTAAACAAGGCACAACATTCAATAAGTATTTTACTCCCAAGGTAAAATTCGAGAGTCCTAATAGGATAATGTTCCTTAATTTATAAAGTTAAACGATGATTAATGACAACATCCTTTCGCAGTGGGCATTGTGCAGGGTAATGTTTACTACACAACACAAAGAGCTAAACCAACAAAGGAAAAGACATAGTCGCACGCGCGCAAACCAAAGGTAATAATGAGATATAAAGAAAGAGTAAAAAATTTTTGCTAAGAGTGTGTAATACTTTCTCGTTTTCTATCAATTTTCGTAATCAATAATACTAAGTCACGGACACACACCTCCCCTTTCAAACGAAGATGGTCATGTGACAAAATATGAAAATAAACGCAAAAACAGAAAAAAGAACATGGATTCTAGCCGATAAGCACATAAACACAAGGTCTCAGCATTTTTTTTGTAATAAAGATACAAAAATTAGTTTATTGGAGAAAGATACCCATCATTCTCTAAAATAGTAACATTCTTGGTCGAGCTGTCCCACCTGTAGACAGCTCTACCGTCACCTCCACCCGGTCTCTGGCATTGAGAGGGGGAGGAGCTACCAATTATCCTGACCGGTCTTCCTTCTACCCTTATCCATTCACTACTTTTATTTTATTCATTTTATGAAAGCGCGAAAGCCATCCAAAAATGTTTATTTGAGTTGGAGATATGCTCGTCTGATACCAAATGAATGAGTACTGCTTATAAAGACCATGGGAGAATACCAATAAAACAAAAAAAAATAAATAGAAAAATAACAACAATGATCCACACACCATAGATTTCTGTCCTTTGCAAACAAAAAAGAGCAGCATTGAAAAGTGCCAAGAGAGTTCATCTGCCACCCTTCCCAAGAAAAAAAAAAAACACAAAATAAAATATAAGTAAATGTAGCAGATCCTCTATGGGTTGATAAGTTCATAACACCACTTACAGAAGCCGCGCATTTTGAGCAGGTCTGATGTATATTCTCTGGACCACCTAAGGAATGGCTTTGTGGAGGACTGTAAAGAGTACGGAAACGAACACAACAATTCTACTCCACAAAAACCTCAGATTCATAAATACAGTAAATAATTTAGGCAATGAGCATAAAACTCGCTAACAACAAAATCAACAATATTTACATTTGCACGATAATAAGCTGGGAGGAAACGTAAAATTATGAGAAGATGTGAATAATCTGATGATAGCCAGTTAAGGTTGTTGCTTCTTCTGAGAGAGACGCCACTCACCCGTCTTGTTTCCATTCTCCTGAGCAGTAGAGTAGGTGGTTGCTCCCTCCACCCCTCCCCCTAAAAGATATATGTTGTTTCCGTCATCACTATACATACCACGATGTGTCTGTTCCAGTATCCTAACATTATCATAATCGTGTATAGTTATCCTCTCAAACATGTACTACCTTGTGTTTGTTGTCCTCTCCACATCTTTATAGTGTCTGTTTCCATCTCCTATTCATTATAGTGGTTTGTTTACGAGTCTAACACACTACAAAAAATATGGCTGGTTGTGTCTGTTCCTAGTCTTCCTACTAAATAATTACATTTATTTTTGTTGTTTGTTGTTTGCGTCTCGGGCTCAAATAAGATGCTAGTGTGGTAGAATTAACACTATCACCTACCATAGGCAGGGTCTGTTCCCCTTCAACCTACATCATAATAGTCCCTTTGTTCCTTCTCCACCATAGAGAAAAAAAAGTAGTTTGATTCCTTACTCACTACAATAATTATTTGTTTCCCTTTTGGGAGTTTCCCTTGGTTCGTGTTCCATAGCTATACACATACAATAATAAAGCCTCCCTCAGTTATCCACGGTGCATCTCCTCACCACACAATTCGACAGACATAATGTAACATTGTTAACTCCCCCTCTCCTACATATAAGTGTATGTTTCCTTCTCCTACATATATAGGGTCTGGTGTCCAAATCCACCTAAAAATAATGGGGATTTCTTGGTGTTTGCGGGTATATCCTTTCTCGGTACCATCCTCGATACCCGTGCTCCCTTACCTTCTTATGTCCTTGAGCAGAGGAGGGTGTTTCTGTTTCCCTACTCAACCAATTAAATGAAAAAAATGCCCCCCGCCCTCGCGTTGTTTTTCCTCTCCTACCTACAGATACTGTTTTGTCCTTCTCCTACATAGACTACGTGTTTGTTCTCCTTCTCTATCTCTATTGCTAAGGAAGGTAAAATGGAAAGATAATCCTGCTGCCTTCCCTAGCCCACCATATACATGATTATTATGTGTCTTTGTTTGGGGGATTAAACTATTAACACTCTACAATATAAAAATAATTTGTTTTTTTTATATATATCCTTCTACCCTACATACTACTCCACAAGTACATCTCGTTGCCTTCTCCTACATATATATGGTATGATCTACCAATATCAACCTAACAACAGATATGTTAAAAGTTTGTTTCCTTATTTCTTCTAAGCATAGAAGGTGTTGTTTCTCCTTCCTCCTATGCATTCTATCCACTTGTGGTGTGGATCCTTTTGCATCGACAATAGATAGTGGTATTAAGTTCCCCTCTCCATTCACGGATTATTACTATTTTGTAGTTATTTCACATTCTACGACAACAATATGTTCGAGGTGAAAAAAAGGGCCCGCCTCGCCTAGTCTTTTCCGATCCTACACACAACAAAAAAATATCAGTTCTGTTTTTTGCCATGAAAATACACGTAATTACCCCTATAGGTCTGGGTCCTCGTCCTGCTCCCTCCATCCTCCTCCAGAAGAGGGTTTTTCCTTCTCCTACTATATAGTGTTATTCCTTCTTCGGACATAGATAGTCTAGTCCCTTCGCTTCAATATCATAGTGTGGATGCTCCCCCCATCTCACTTAAATAGATAACGGTGTATTAGTCTTATTAATAAAACGACAACACTAAAGCAGGGATAAAGTGTCATGATTTATCAAGGTGCTCCCTACATCATAATTGAGAATACAAAGTTTAAGATATTAACCTCACCTTCTCTTACATAAAAGAAAAAGGCAAAAGATATTGCCTCGCCCTTCTCCTCTCCCTACATATAAAACCCGCGTTGCTCCATCCTCTAACCTAGACAAGTCGTAGTACCATCCTCCCACACCACCCGACTATTGATAAACTTTTTTTTCCTCATCACGCGGCTTGATGTTCAAGGAGTTTGACAATTTCGAAGTATTCTCTCCAGCAAGCCCCCAGTACTCATTGGACATGCTAAATTCACCACTAAAAATTGTTAGCCTGGTTAAGAGCAAACACATCAAATTAGAGACGAAGATTAACTCAAAGAACCCAAAATCAATATAAAAAAACAAATATGAGAATAGAAGGAGGCTCCCCCTCTAGGTGGGCCTTTATGGGGTTTTCCCGCTACCATAAATGAAAAAGAGTAAAAAGAAACAAAAAAAAACAGACCTCTTATATATTATGATAGAATGATGTAATTGTGAATGTTACATCAATTATTGTTGCCTTCCCATATATTGATATATTCAGTTATATATATGAAACATAATATCGTGAGGAATTTCGGCGTGAAGCTTAGTGTCTTGGATTTTTCAACTTGTTAATAAACCTCCATGTAATATGTTCTTAGTATAATGTATATACTACTTGTTAATTGATGTGTGATTGAAAAATGTCCATAACACACCATTGATTCTATTATTACACTAAGTATCTAATATTCAATCCGGGTTAGATCCGTGTGTAGAAATCCGTGTATCAATGGCAATTAGAGGAATGTCCCTGTCTGTATTATTGTCACAAGTATAATAGAGATTAACGAACAGATCAATCTCGTGATCCTCTACTTAGAATAAATTAAAATAATTTTCACAAGAGTTGTGCAATTCTAACTTGACTCACCTTGACAATACACACAATAGAGGTAGGAGAAGATCAAGGTAGACCATAGAGAAAGGTTAGGGGAGTTGCATTTCCTCCCGCCCAAAAACTTGGTTTACACCCGCCGACCCATAGTCCTTGATCATTGAAGTTGAAGGGGCGAATTAAGTAAAACGAATAGTTCATTTCCAGTGTGTGCGAAGAAACAAGCATATAGTAGTAAGAGAGTTGAATAACACAAAGAAAATACCAAATCGCCCATTAGATAACAATCCCCAATTGGATTTATGAATCAAAACTACAAAAAAATATGTGAACAAACCTCAGTAAGATATCTCTCTCATCACCTCGTGCATGTTATTTTGGATATAAAAAATATGAGTATTGGCGCTTTACACCATCAAGAGAATCGTCGTCCACCTTAAAAAACCCAACCCATGCAGGCATCAGAAAAACTTCAAAAAAAGGTCGTGGAATCGATTGATTTAATAAATCGCTAACCAACCGTTATCTTCCTTCCTATTCCTGATAAACTCTCTTGTTAATATCTATTTTCAGAACTTTTCTATTTTAAATAATCATTTATTTTTTAAGTCCTAAACCACCTGAATTTAGAATATGACTGCCGAACAGAAGGTTTATAAAAACTAAAATAGATATAGGAGAGCGGTTCTTAGGGGGTTAAGAATATCCTCCGAAGAGTGGTGGTTGGGTTGTAGCATCTCCACAGAACGGGACTGGATAGCCCGCCTTATCGAGATTAAGATCGATGAGGTATTGTCGTTGGTTATCTTGGATAAAAAGGAGGTCGGCAGCGGGTTGGAGTCTATTTTGGGGGTGGGTCGTCTCCCCTACCTACTAGAGCGCCCACCCGCCCCGCCCCCCCACCATCGCTGTTCTCATTTTAGAAGGATTGTAAATCGAAATTTTTCTTGTTTTCTTATAATGGCTCCCAATGCAAAAATAAACCAAAGTATGGTCCCCTTCACCAACCGAAACGGTAAACCTTAACGTTCAATGTCCGCTAAACAATCCCTAAAGTGGGCAATTAATGCGATGGGAAACTATGAAGGGTTTTTGATGCAATGAGTGTCACCCTATAATCGGAACCTACAAAAAGACCGAGAGTATGCTAATGTATTATCAACATTGTGTATATAAAAAAAAAAAAGCACACACCAGAGTAGATACGGCGTCAAATTGCTCGACCGTTTGAGGTAAGTATATGTCTATAAGTACAAAGGCTCCGATAAGAGATGACATCCCCTGCAAACCGGTCCTCTATCTAAGTAGGAAATAACGATACTTTATCGTTCATTAATCGCGAATTGCTGTCGGCGCCCTCCCCTGGAACCCGTATCAAGAAGTAAAAAAGGCTATTCTGAATGACCAAGGTACATCATATGCATACTACCCCAAAGTAATTCCCAGTCAAAGTGTGTCCGATACGAGAGAAAAAAACAAGGAGAGATAGTAAATGCATCCTCTTACTGGAACACCAACCCCACATTTACTGACATAAATATAGGATAACAAACCATGGAGATACGCGTTTTTTGTCTCCAGTACTCTATCGATATCGAGATACTCCGATTTAAGGACTCTCGAGCTAAGAACATACAACAATTAAATCTTGACCTTTTTCACATGTGATTAGATTCCGCGGTTCTTTTTAACAGCACTGCATGTTACGTTAAAATAAAAAGATTTAAGGGTTATCAGAGAAACCACGGTAAAATTCTTGCGAGTACAACATCTGTTTACCTGATAGTATATTCAATAGAAAAACACAAAATATTATATCTCCCACCTAAACAATGAAGATCATACAAGTGAGAGAGCAGATTTGACGAATTGCAGAGTAAAGGGAATCGCTCTACCCTCTATCCCTCACCATTCTGTTCTCAATCAACAGTTGACAAACGTGACGCCCGCCCAGGCACGACGATAAAGAGCAGAGTATTTAAGGAATAAACAGTAAAGTCATAACACTAGATAGAAAAACCAATATTAATCATTGTATGTATCTGTCCATATTTCGTAAGAAATCTCTTTTTTTACCCAGATATTTTCTAATGCAAAATAATTCACAATAGATCAAAAGAGAGGAAATAGCAATATAATAATCGCCATTGAGACACCCCTGAAAACCTATATTTTGTAAGTACTAACTAATTCAGTGCCAGGTTATACCAAACACAGAGACAAAATCGCAAAGACAGAATGGCTATCAACTAGTAGAAAAAAAGTCAACGGATATAGGGATAAAGAACCGGAAAAAAAACTCCCCCGTAAAGTACCTACACGAGAGGTAACAACCAATTTCATAGATTGGCAAATCCGGATCCCAAATGGAATAAATCATGATAATATATCAGATGCGGTCCTTATTGTTGATATTAGTAAACATTCTCTCTTGTCGATCGTGTTTCTTACACACACTATTTGTGATTGGGTTAATGAAAAGTGCCTGTATTTTGTCTATTTTCAGAACACTCACGTAGAGAACCACACAACTAATTCAGGAAAATCAGACCGCGATTCCATCGATCATAAAAATTAACGCTATATCCGCACTTACTGAACCTGCGAGAGTCAAATGCATTCGAGCCTTCTGTATTATAGCTTACTTCCCAAATCGCAATTGTGACGTGCGACCTATCGTTGGACACAAAGTAACATACGAGGACGCTTTTTTTTTTATAAATGATAAAGCTCGGCTACCTACTTCTCCTTCTTTCCCAGGCCCCGCGACTCACTATGTCTTCAAGCTCAACTCAATCCACCCTGCTATCAAAACACAATCAGATTCTCAATGTAAAAATACCCAAAATAAAAGAAAATAGCACCTCCTGAGGAGAAATAATTGTCTCAGCGGCACACCACCATGCACACAGTAAAAAGCTATATACACGTTCGTAAACATGAACATTGCATATATTAACAAAAAGAATACCACTTTCCGTCTACACATTCCTCTTCTATATGATTAGCAGTCTAACACATATATAAGATCTAATAAGTTTTAGATTATCATCTGCTTCTTAATTAACTGCAAATACTCATGAATTCTTAATTTCTCGTTAAGCGTGTAAATTCCAGTTATCCGTTTCTTGTGAATTGTACAACTATAATTTTAATATTTAACTCTATTATCGAATTTAATACACAAGCGTTACAAAATACCAGTCAATTCCTAAGGTTCAGTAATCTCTTATATATAAATAATGATTTATTAAAGTTTTGATTAATAGTGATATATAACATAATTTCATCAGGTGATAAGAATTCATAGTTTATTCAGAATTTTTTTAATTCCACTTCCAAGCCCTTTCGAATCTGAGCCACGCAAAATTTTTAATTTAATGGATCGTCGTAACTTATGATGTTTCACCAGACAATACTCCAAGTTTTTAAACTACACCCAGGTGGTGACAATATGGGCCACAAATAGGATAAAAAAGCTACAAGAAAAAAACCACCAAGATGATATCAATAATGTTCGATCACATCTTATCGCACACGGGAGCTAGACATTTGTGACAGTATAATCACACTTAACACTAGAGCCGTTTTTACACATGCTATCATTGATCTTGACCTACACGCGTACTTTTATTTTCTGTTTTAAACATGATCAAAGCTGACTAACGGGGGCTCTTTACGGCGGGTGGCTAACCAAAATTCGACCGGATGCTTAACTACACCCCTAAGGCACCTTGATCCCGCGCGAGGATCTCATAGAGGTATGTTCACAGGGATCCCGAATGTATCTGCGCCGAAGCAATATCTTGTTAAATCTTATATTTTATGTCCTACCACAGCGGCGCCCTCACGAGCATTCGGATCCACTGTTATCTCACCATTTTATCCAATTATTAAATTTTCATCCTCTATGCTCAGAGGATTCCACGATATCGCCAAATTGGGTAGCATACATCAAGGATTTCTAGCACACACGGAACTTCACTAACAAGCGGTAAATATGAATATACCAATAAGTTAATGATAAGAATCAAAATGAGGTGCAGTTTATTGGTACAACCTCAACTATCACGACATCACCAGCTTCCCCACTATAATCAAGTAAAACAATATATAACTTATATACCAGGACAATCAAAACAAGTAATAACCATATCCCTCTTAGATGCACTAAGCAAAATAATCTACGATAATTATAGAGGTATCGTTAATAGATTCATATAAGAACTAAATAGAAATAGGCTACAAATAGCAAGTGTATTACATAACATAACTCCATTCCACTCCACTCCCGTTCTTCTCCCCCTATATATACCCTATCAGCTGTTATTTGGCTTCATTGTACCTCATTGACACGTCCCCACACAAATCAAATCCGATGTTTTTATTGTGTTTAGTAATCTCGTCCATTAGGTTTGTGAGCGGTGCAGTAACAAAATCGGTTGTTTTTGTGTTACTGGATAATACCTTTCTTTCTGGGATATTATAAACTCTGTATTTGTAAACCTTGTACTCCCAAATGCGCGCATAATAAGTGTAGAGTAGAAGGGTAATTATCTATCTCTCTATAAAAAAGGGGCGGTGAGGATAAGGACCTAACCATAAGACACAAATAATAACAAAATAAGAGATAAAGTAGGAGATTTTGTAAACAAGATCGCATATTTATCGCCTCTCAGGAGACACCGAACAACCTATACTCTAAAAAATTACTATTCGTAGCAGAAGGAAAACCACCCTTTATTACAGCTATTATATTGGCCCACACGGGCGTGGGAACACTCAGCACAACTAATAATATGTAATAAAGGAATAGAAGGAATACATACACGTTATTATAATATAGTAGAGAGATGTGCGAGAAACGAATTACTCTACTACTATTATTATGTCGGAAGAGAAGGCGAACATAACACATAGCTATCGGAAAGGTATTGTAATACAACCCGACTATAAGTATGAGAAGGAACAGGGAATACTATCTGCCTACCCGGCGCCATGAATGGGATAGAGAGGGGTGGGGGGATGCGAGCTGAGGGATTTTGTGGATGGGGGCTTTTTTTAGATGAATGAGATAACAGTTACACTAATTATTTAATTGTGGTGGGAGATCTATAAAATATCCCCACTATACCTTACGGTAGGAGATCGGAAACATACACTATTATATATTCCCACAGGAACTAATAACACAAAAAACTACTCGTCCGCGAAAAGAAAGTAATAGAACACCGCTATCATATTGTAAGTAAGGAATGGAAACATAAGCACTAAACTATGCTAAAGAGATATGAAACAAACACTAATCATGCTATGGTGTAGATGAGAACAAACACTATAACGGTAGTTGCTAGTTGGGTAGATATGGCAACAGAACAGCTATCGTAGTAGGGGGGAGGAAGAAAGCGAGACACTTATATAATATAAAGAGAAAGAAAAGAGAGAACAGACCACAGCTATTTATTTTGGAGCCACACGGAATATTAAACACTTACTGCTTTCTGTATTGCCGTTAGAATTGGGAAACATCACTTATCTATGTATTGGAGAAGACAACAAACGACTTCTTTATCTTATGTATGCCGCGTTAGTTAGAGCGCACAAGACAAACTCTATGCTATATAAGTAGAAGCAAAAAAAAAGGAACGCAGAACAACATATCTTATTGTTCGGAATAATAGGATCATACATCATCTTCCTACTGATAAGGAAGAAGTAAAGAACACTATATATGTGAAGAAATGATAACAGAAACGACTAAATGGTGGTAGAAGGAAACAAACACATATATTCCCCGCTATGTGTAAAAGAAAGGAAGAGCAAATTCTATTTCGATGCTGATGTTATGAATCAAGACAGAAACAACACATAATAATTATTGTATGAGTGATCAACCCAGATCATAATACTTCGTGTAGATAAACAGGTGGAAAAAGAGAAGAAGAAAAACAACCAAAACATCATTTTAAATGAACCATTTTCGGAAAAGAAGAAGAGAAAAGTAGGTTTCCCACACACCACCCACTATACTAATTGAAGGTCCCAAGAAGGAAAAATGAGCCACTACACTTTAATATTAGGATAAAGGAAAAAAACACTACAACTATGTAGAGCAGAAGGAAACTAAACACATATATATGTAGGAGCTGAACAGACACACATATATTTTTGTACGTGGGGAAAAAAAAACATTGGCCTGTGTTTTATATTTTTTATTCAGAGATGGAACCCAAACACTCCCATACTATTAATGTAGGAGATGGAGACACAAGAAACCCACAAACTAACACTGTTTTTTGGGTTTTAAGAACAGCAAGTTAAAACAAACACTATACATGTTAGCGGACAAGAAGGGAAACAACCCTATATATTCGCTCAGGGACATGTAATTGAATACATTACAGCTATAATGAAGACGGTTCCACCACTAGGAAAACAAAACAGCTAATCTTATGTAGTCAATGAACAAACCACTATCTATGTAGGAGAATGGAAACAAACACTAATATGTTAGGAAGAAAGCAACAACCAAATTAACTAGGCCTACATCAGATTTATTCAAATATCATCACAAACGGACTCCGGACTCCAGCTTAACGCAAAATGTAATATTGTGATTGTTGTTAGAGTAAGCCATTGGTATATTTGGAGATTATAATCTATTTTGGAAGTGATTTGTCTTTACGACCCTTATACAGCCAAAACACATTGACTTAGATGTCAGGATATCATAGATGTAATGCGGGCTTCTGTAATTGTTATAACTTATCACAAAATCTGTCTGTCAGAAACTCTCTTCACTTCACATGACTTCCTCTTTCTTTGCAAAGGGACAAAAATCCTGAAAAACCCGATATTTACTTCCTTCTGCCAGAGACGCTATACATAAATGTAGGTTAGACGAAGTGTACTTCAGATGATGGACTTCAATAACTAATATTACTTATCAAAAATGTGGACCCTTGTGTAGTGCTCAACGGCCTAGAATCAAATGTTCTTTTTCGTATTAATACATTTGTGACACGTGACCTCTTCGTTTTGAAGATGTTTCCGTCACTTGTAATTGAAACGAATTGTAGAAACAGATACATCACCCTCTTTGCAAAGTTCTTCTTTACTCATATTACACCTTTGGTTCTCCGTCAACTTTGTTTGCTTCTTGTGTTGTTATACATACGTGCCAATGCCCACTGCGACATGGGTCATCCGTTTTATAGGACATATCTCATAGGCCTCCGAATTTCACCTTTAGTAAA
>CAJDSM010146704.1:0-13191 GCA_903981925.1 Ostrea lurida
AAAAGAGTGCCTGGTTAAAAAAATACGTTGAAATAGTATCATGAAATATTAAATATTTTAGGATGTCTTTTTTTCGTTTTGTTAAAAGGAAATATAATATATTTCTTACGTATTGCTAAGGCATTTAGGTGACTATCAAATATAGATTTTGAATGTGGCGAAACAAGGTATTAAAGGCTATACGGTTATTCGATTGCTCACTGAAATAGGTTTTTGTGTACTTGACGGGGGTATTAGATATTAAGAACACAAATGCTTTAGATGGCTTGTTTTTTGTGTATCGGATTTATCCACCCTTTTCACATATTATGAATGCAGTTGATACAATATATCTCAGTGTAATGTTCCTTTCGTTGAATAGAAATATGTCACATTTTTTTGGATAGTCAACATGTTATCATGTCCCCGTATTTATGAGGCCATTAAAATGATCTTGTTTCTCAATATGATCTTTGGGGTGATTTGATATGGAAAAAAAATCTTAAAGATAATCAGTCTCATAAATTTTATACAGAATACAAATAGCTGACTTAAATTGCTTCCTTTTAACCTTCAGTCTGATCAAGACAAAACTTACGACGATGGAATGTTTCTTTCATTTAGTAACCTGGTCCTACTTCTGATTTTTCAATGGACCCGCATTGCTTTAGTTTTAGATCTGATTCCTGAAAAATCGCAAATTCTATGGTCGTTACAACGAAATAGTTTGCCAATACGGTTTGTCAATGAGTCAAATGCTGTCTGATGAGTTTCATAGCAATTGCTAAGCCGTTTTTCATACACTGATTTGACTAAGGATTATGACGGTTGTTTCCGGTCAATTAACTCCTTCTTGGCAACTGATTCCACATCTGGTGTTTCCAGAGGTCCATGTTTGCCAAACACGGGATTGATCATTGTTTGCTATATTTGCCTTTATTTTAAATCTGATTCCTCATAAGATTTGGTTGGTTGGTTTTACTTTCTGTCTCGAGTTTTTATTTTTTCAATAACAATTGAATGATTATTGTTATCACACCGGATAGGCCAGATTACTGATTATAGTTATCAAACATTAGAAGCGCTATTGACAGGCTTACTGATATCATATACAAACTTTATTTATTGAAAATAAAACAAATACAAAAAACAACTTTAAAGAAATGGCCAAGATAAATGCGATATTATAAGCAAACATAAATTGAAATTTGATAAAGCAAAATAAAAATTATAGCGCACAAATACCGATGTCACGTTTAAAGGCAGCATATTCGCAAGTTATATGATCGTTATCTCTATACAATCTGCCATTGGGTCAAAAGCTTTCTGATATGTTTCATAGCAATTGTTAAGCCGTTCTTTATGCGCTGATTTTGACTACGAATTACTCTATTACTCTAATCTTTTGGCACTACATTGATCACTTGTATAAAGTTTTTCTTTCATGTTTCGGATTTCCAACCTGTCGGTTGGAGCATCACTGAGGAGACACACGTTGTCGAAATGCGCATCTGGTGCATAAAAAGTGGTACCGTATATGATTTATGTTTGCATGATCAAGACAATAGAATTAAGGCGGGTGTGACAGATCAACAGAGGATGCTAACAACTCCTAGACACCCCAATCCACTTCTTTGTTTTTATTCTATTCGTCATTTCCACTGTTCACTTTTAATATAATTTTTTTAACCCTTGACCTTATTATATAAATTGCTGAAGTAAACAATGTGTTAACCGCAATCATAGTAAAAAAACATATATACAAAATCGAGTATAGGGCAATACGGACATCCAACAAGTTCAAAGGCAGGACCAGATGTCATGGAGGAGTANTAAGCTCAAAGGCAGGACCAGGTGTCATGGAGGAGTAAGCATCTTCTGCTGACCGGTCACAACCGCCGTAAGCCCGTAGTCGAAACAAAGTAAACGAGGTTACCAGTCGTTAAATCTAGTTCGAAAATGACAGGCTTACAAAGGGTATGAAACAAATTAGTCAATGACTAAGACTTGGTTATAATGTCTAATTGCAAACAGGGTTATTATAGCGACCGTAACTCTTGCGAAATGATGAATTCTACACGAAGATTCAGTTTAACCCCTGGAACAAAATCATTTTTGTAAAGTAGTTGGCCTCTACGCTTTAAAAAATCTGCTCAATTACGCATGACATTCTCTTGCGCTATGATGATAACTGGGGAGCATACACACCATAAGCAGGCGATAGTGGTTACAATTACTGTTACATATAAAAGGAAAGTTGACATGCAAAATCAAAGTCATCACGTATATCATATAAGTAGTTGTTTAGTCTGCCACTAAGTAACATATTAAGTGAAAATATCCACTATGACGCAGTCTGTACAGAATTCGTGGATGTCTATTATTTCGAGTTGTCTGGATGATCACTCAAGATGGACATAATTATAAAATTATGATTGCTTAATCTGAAATACATCATCTATATAACCTATATGGAGAGGTGAAGGTGTCATGAGCAAGTTTTTGTTTTTAATCACGTAGACAGTTTTTGAAATCAAATTTCTGGTCTAGGTATGATATAAATCATATACGGTACAAGTTTTCTGCACCAGCGAGTGCGCATTTCGACAAAAATAGTCTCTCAGTGATGATTAAAATAAATATCTGTCAATAAGGGCGCACAATATAGTGCCCATACGGAACTACCAACTACTTGTTGGAGGATGGTTTCAAGGAATACAACATATTATCATGAGAAATCCAGCATGATCTTAATATCTACTTCAGATACTTGTGTGCGGCAATAAAGAGTCTTTCTCAACAAGATTAGTATCTTGTTTTCACTGACCAGAAACTTGTATTTTCGGAAACATTGCTTTTGTTATAAAAGCATTATCAATCATCTGAAAAAGTCTACATCTTAATTTTGTGAGGAATTGTCTGCTACTATACAAATGGGAAAGTAAAAAGTAACCCCCCCCCCCCTGCAAACGAATCATAGTCCAAAAAAAACACATCAAATCGAGTGTAGGAGCAACAACGAACCTTCGACGACGAGCGAAGGCAACCAGGCCATGGAGAGCAGCAACTCCGCCACGCTGGCCACACCGCCGCGAGCCGCAGTGCGAAACTAAGCAAACGGATCGACCGTCGTCAAATCCAGTATGAAATCGAACAGTCCAACAAAGGCACGCAACAAATCAGGCCAACTCACGATCCAGTGAGAATACTGTATATCGCAAATGCAAAGGGCCACAAAGTGACGCCTAGATTTGCGATAATGCATGACCCCAAACAAGACCGCCACAACTCTGCAAACGTCTACCTTTGTGTTAGCAGGTTGGCACCGCTTTAAGTATAAGGTCTGGAGAATCATGCAGTTTTGATGCAGTAAATTTTAGAAAAATCCTCTTGACTGAAGTTTTCTAAAAACCTTTAGAGTTTTTTAGAATCAAATCTGATCTACACCACTTCTGGAATATGCAGTGGACAGTATCTCTGAAGTGACTTATTCAAGCCTGTTAGTTGTTTCAGTTAGTAGTAAAGATAGAGGCTTGGTAGCAGCAACTTATCTGGAGACCAGTGATGTATCTTTCGTTTGTAAGCATTTTTATGCCAATTTGGAATCCAAGTAAAAGGTTGGTAATGATCAAATTGATCCGCTTCTCTCGGAATGTGAATGTATTTAAACAGAAAGATTATTTTTTAGTCAACTTGTTTGGAGTATAAGCCGGATTCCCGAGTGCTTGAAGGTAACACCTTAGTTCATTTAAAGAGCCAAGTATAATAGTAACTTTTACAACAAAAACAATGTTGTTACTTGCTTTATCAGCAGGAACTAGTATAAAGTTTTTTGATGGAGTCTAGTATCTATGTCTACCACATGCATGCCCTCCAAACTTGTTCGACACGCGAAGGCTTTTCTGGCTATGATCTGTTGTTGATCAAAGGTAGTTATTACATACAGACAAGTTGTTGAGCATGGGTTAACGCGTCGTGTTTTAAAAGTATTATTTCCACAGCATTGTATGATGCTCATAACTTCGTTTAGTTTGACAATATCTCCGACACATGGTCAATATTGTTGATGTATTTCAGCATGGCAAAGCCTTTGTTTCTTACTCTTATTTTGAACCGGATTACATTGTTTACCAGGCTCTTATGTGGGTCGTGACGGTCACTAAGGAGGTTACTCTTCACGCTTAGTGTATCCGGAGGTTTCCGTCATTGCCCCATTGTTTGTATTAAATATTTTGGTTTTATGAGATTGATTGTCTGTTTGTTATATTTTGCTTTGGCATGAATCATGTCACACCGGTATTAGCCAAATTTCCAGTATCATCTTGGTATGTGTGGCAAATTCTATGATCCGCTACATTTAGAACGAAAAATGTTAAAAAGATCTATAAGTTTACTGCGTGTGTATATTATCATAACGTATCTGAATACGTCCAAAGCATTACACACACAAACAGATGATGAGCCGGTACATTGCCGGATAATTTATTTGTGGCATGAAGTATTTCATGAAAAACAGACGAAGCTCTGAGATTCCCAAATGAAGTCGCTTCCTTGTTATAAAAATAACATGATCTTTCTACATATGATGTGCCTCGGTATTAAATCGAAACTTTAGACAATGTTAAGCGTAGTCATGAAGTCCAATGCATACAAAATAAAATTTGCAGTAGGCCGCTTTCAAAACACCAAGTTATGCCCGGTCGATATTCATAGAGTAAAAATATTCATTTTCAGGTCTTTTAAATTCATATTTTTATATGCATAAACGTGATGACTTGACGTTTGCAATTGTCAACTTTCGCTTTTGTGGAGTGAATGTATCCAATCTATGCCATTCGGTGTTGTATCGTCTCTCAGATGATTCGATACCGCAAGCGGCATTGCCATAGCGTATGATGATTTTCTCTACTAGATTTTGACTACGGGGTAAATCCGGTTAACTTTATTTCGACTATCGGGCTCACGGCGGTGTGTGATCGGTGCACAGAGCGATGCCTTACTCTCCATGCACCGTGATACTACCTTTCGCTTTGTCGGAGGTCCGTGTGCCCAACACTCGAATTCTGTATATGTTTTTTTTGATTAATGATTACGTTAACAACGATGTTACCTTCGCCTATTTGATCGGCAATATAAAATAGCGAAGGATAAAAAGTATCAACGTAATCAGTAGTCCAAAAAACACAATGTAGGCATATATAGACTACAGTGATCAGTCTCGTAAGTCCTAAAATAGAATGCTTGATATTTTGATTACTTTGTTACTTTGATATTTTGTTACTGTCTGCATTTTATATCCTGTGGCCTATATTAAGAAAGATATATGTTACATTGTCACGGTTCTTGTTCTTTAAAAGAGTGGTCTCCAAAGACTATAGAAACATATCTCTAACGAAACCATGCAGCTCTTAAATATCTTCTTCAGAGATACTTGTGTGGCAAACCAGAAGTGGTCTTTGACAAAATATGTATCTGTTTCCAATAACCCAGAAACTTGTATTTTCGGTGCGTTTTTTGTTTAAAAAGCAATTATCAATTATCTGAAAGAAGTCTAAGATTTTAATTCATCGTGAGGAATTGTTGTATAAAGTGGGAGAAATCATACGCATTTGGATGCAAGTCAATTTTAGAAAAATCTCGTGACTTTGAAGTTTTCCTTAAGCCTCTCTAGAGCTTTGTAAGAAATCCACTATCTGTTATTGACCCACTTCTGGAATATGTAGTGGAGACATGTATCTCTGAAGTACTCTTTAACAGTGTTAAGATAGTTTTGCATATAGTAAGGATAAGAGGCTTGGTAGAGGCAGCTTACTGGAATCAGCGATATATCTTTTGTTTGAATAGATTCTTATGCAATTCGGAATCGTAAAGGTATATGGTATTCAACTTGACCTGATTTCTTACGGAATGATTAAAGATTCAAAACTAGAACCAGGTGACTTTTGAAGAAATTTCATCTTAGTCAGCATGCGTAGGTAGTATAAGTAGTGATTTTCAGATGTTGAATGTAAAACCCCCTAGTTCATTATAAAAGACAATTATAAATAACTTGACTTTTACAAAAAGAATTGTTGTACTGTATGTCACGCTGGAACCAGTACAACGTTTTCACTGTAGTCTATCGGCTAACTCATTATACGCACTTCTGCTTCTTAAAGACCAGTGAGGCGTAAATCGTCACGCATTTTCTTCCGCTAAATGGTTAAATAATTATTATTTTAGACCTATTTTAAGGATTTATGGGTCACGCTCCTTTACTGCAAAAGCTTAACGGTGCTGCTATGATAAATATGCGTGTTCTCTTTATAAATAATGTTGCTTGTGAATACACACATACAAGTTATTATGGCACAAATATGTCATATAATTACCACGGAACGTTTGTATGTAATGCGCCTTACATGAATGTTAGTATCAAGTATTACATCGGCGAAATCAGTGATACACTTTGTACCCGTTGCATGTTTCAAGGCAGACACATTTACTCAGCATAATATATATTACTGCCAAATTCCTCGAAGTGAACACTTAAGGTTGTATGAGTGTGAGCTTTTAGTAACAGGATGTGCGATTTTCCGAACTACCGAACTAATAATCATTTCGGCGAACCTCGGTGATACCGGAACCTATATCAAAATCGGCCGGTGTGCCGAGTGGACAGAAAAGCGGACATGCCAAAACGGCAAGAGATTGAAGAGCGATTTGCCTCCCGCAACACGCAAAATTTGTACAAAAACCAGTACGGAGCCAGGACCAGAGGTGAATATCGACCATATCTGTTCAAAAATTGGTAAAGAAAAGTCGTTTGATAATATCGGCAGCTTATTATAGCGGTCTGCAGACGCTCAAAATTACGTATCCCTTAGTAAAGTAGTAATAGATCCCCGACAATGTGTAAATGTATGTAGCCATTGATAAAAATGTTGTTGTATTCTTATAGTAAGCAAGGAATCAGTGGTACAACCATCAAGATGATCCATGTTGTTTTTCAGACTTCTTTCGATTAGAGTTATGTTCCCCGTTGTGAAAGAGAAACTAGATTCTCTCTCTCTCTTTCTCTCTCTCTCTCTCTCCTCCTCTCTCTCTCTCTCTTCTCTCTCTCTCTCTCTCTCTCCCTCTCTCTCTCTTTTCTCTCTCTCTCTTCTGCTCTGTATATATATATTATATATTATGTGTGTAAACAAGCTGCTCGGAGACTTAATAAAGGAAACTGATCTGTAATGTATGTTGGAGCAAGTTTTTAGATATAATTAGTGAATTAATTGTGCAAGTTGATAAACACACAGGTGATAAATTTTCTTCGTTGAGCTTTCTTGTGCCCCCCCCCCCTTTCAATAGTAGGAGGCACTAGTGGTCATCTCATACACTTCTATGTTCAGTCCCAGATAGGAATAGAAAGGAAATATGTCTTTAGGACTGAATGTCAAACAAAACAAGTCAATATTGCATGGGTCACAAACATATGGAACCATGGCATGCAGTGTAGATTTTTATCTTTAAAAAATTCATTACTGGTAATTGTACATGACATACAGGTATGAAAAAAGATGACCAGTTATGATATCAGTATCAGTTAATTAACAAATTCTTGAGCTAATTGCATGCATTTTTTTTTTACAAGAATATACACAAATAACATTTAAAATATTTAATCCATAGATGAAAGGCCAAGAGGTGTGGTACTTTCCGTTTTGAAGTTGTGGACATGAGGAGATTGTACCAGCTACATGCGAAGGCTTTGGATGGACAGAGCGTTGAAAAAATTGGGAACTTGTTGTCTTGTCCGGGGATTATGAGTCTGCCAGAAGTGTGGTCTCTCTTCAGTTCATGCATGCAACCACAATTCAAAACATAGTCTTTTTTGCCATTTGTAAAGGTATTTTTATTTTGTTTATATACACCTCTATAAGTCGGTCAATTTGTTGAGACCATTGAAATGGAGATATCTCATTAACAGTGGTTTTTTATGAGTACAGTTAGATAACCTGTTTGATTTTCAGTTAAAAATGTCAAAAGTCACCCGAATGCAGATATATTCCATACAACTGTGCAATATAGTAACGACTAGTACGCAGCATGGGGCATATTTGTTTCTTCAAATATTGTTTTTTATTTCACAGGCAGCAGAATACATCCAATATATAATTGTATTTGGTACGGAGTAAAAGTTTGTTATATACCATCTCATCTGTTTTACCAATGCACTAATTTAAACATTTTTGTATTTCAGCAGAAGATCACATATTAGCTGCAATTTCAACAATAGTGGAGAAACCACGTTCAACCAGTGCATACTGCAAAGACTCCAATTCATCAAAAGCAAAAAAAATAACAGTAATTTAGGACAGAGGGGAAAAAATGTACCACAAATAAAAGAAGTGAAAGCAGTGCATGAACATTAATGGCAGGTCTTACAAGCTATTTGGATATTTTGTCTAGCAAGTGACAGTGTGTTGTTACTTGGCTCATAATAAGAAATTTTGATGTTCTTGTACTTTTTGCAATTTTCATGGCATTACGTCGAGTGAATTATGGAAAAAAATTGTCATACAGGTTCATGGATTGTCGACACTTTATTGGAATTTTGAGCTGAATATTTCATAATGGCTCACACACTTTTCTGAGATTTGACGCATTGAATAATTTTGTGTATATTTTATGAAGATAGTATGCTTTTTTTTAATTCCATTACTCTGTATGTTGTAAAATATGTGAATAGATGCACATTCATCATATTTCATTTTGAGCCGATGGACGAGGATAGTTATATGAAGCATTATAACCTTTTTTTCCTGTTACAAATGAAAGTTGAGTTACATGAAAGGCATATAGTTCATGAAATATTGTACCATGTTCATTTCCATTTAATCTGTTTCTTTTTGGTTTTTTTTTTTTTTTGGTTATGTGATTGAAGACAAATTTAGAAACATGAATTTGCTGAGAAAAGCTGTTCAGCAGGAAATTCGGGCTGATTGTTTTAAAATGGCTCACACTCTTTTTTTGAATTTGGTCACATTGATTGATTGTTGTTATATTTTATAAAAGACATGCTTTTTTTTATTTCCATTACTCTATATGTTGTAAAATGATGTGATAAGATGCACATTTCTCATATTTCATTCTGAGTTAATGGAACGGTATATTGGTGGCATTGTAAAGGACATTATGAAATATTTAATATTTTTTCCCCTGTTATAAATAAAACTTCAGGTAATAATAAGTCATGAAATATAACCACTAGTTCATTTTCCATTCAATTTGCTTTTATGAATTGAAATTGAGACAAATCGTACAGCATGAAATTTTGCTGAAAAAAAAACTGGTCAGGGATTTTGGCTGAGTATTTTCAAAATCGGCTCCACTCTTTTTTTAAATTTGGACACATTGATGAATGTTATTATATTTATGAAAATAAGTTGTTTTTCAGTTTCCAAACTCTGTCTGTGCTTTACAATTATTAAATTCACAATTACGAATTTTGCAGTGAAAAATGGACATCATAGGTGGCGCTGCGAGTAAAGTATAGAATACGTTATAAATTTTTTTTATTGTTTTTAAATTTGAGAAACAGATGTTCAATATTTAATTAAAAATCAATATTTAATAATTTATGTCATCCTTGACTTTATTTACTTAAATTAGTAATGGACTATATTTTTAAGAAAAAAATACGGCAGAGTTACCCCCTTAGTTTGACAGCCAACTAGGGGGCAAACGGCTACACTCTTTTTTATTTCATGGCCAAGCATTGTCCATACACATGCGTATCCATTGATACAAAATCATTTGTTTCCCTTGACTTTGATCTCCACACAGATCTCACACTCGTACTACCTTAAATATTTGTGGAAATAAAAGCTTGGTATATTTCCTTTCTACAAACGTATGGTTGGAACCAGTATCCAAAGGTGTAAAATAAACCCGAAATATTTTATCCATTCTTTCAAATCTATATTAACAGCTAGCTTCATCGACATAAATGCTGTACAATTACCCCTGTCACTCTAAGTTTTACTATGACGTGACTTTAAATTTGACGTTATCTCTGTATTTTGTTTTGCTGCTTTGATTCATTAAGACATTACTAGAGACTTTGGAATTTAGCGCTTATCATGAGTTCAGTTACCTAGGTAATTATTGTAAACCTTTTGAAGATTAGTAATGAGAGCAACAAGGCTGTGCTAAATGTTTTTGTTGGTATTTGCATTTTATTTTTATATAAGACCAAATCCCACCTCTGGTGTGTCCAGGGGTCCGTGATTGCCCAACTCTTGTTTTTGTATTATATTTAGGACTTACGAGATTGATCACTGTTCGTTATCTTTGCCTTTACATGTATATATACCTGAATAATTGAAAGCGGCAGCTAGAGGTTTTATCTTCTTGTGTAGTAGCATTTAAATATTCTTTCTCATTGTGTTTATGGGAATTCTATTTTTAGAAGGCCCCATCAATAGTGAACTCGTACAATTGCCAGTGTAGAACTTCAGCATCCCCCACAGTGCCAGCTATCAGAACCAGAACCATGTTTGATGAAGCAACTCCACGAACTACTGACCAGAATATATGAGTTGTTTTCCAACCTTAATTCTTTTAGGACATGGGAACTGTACAAAATTTCTTCTATAGTATACTATGATTACGTTTCATACTTTGTTACTTCGCCATTTTATATCAGATAGATTCACATTTAAATTCCAGGTAGATTTCCAAAGCAAAACGAGGTAAAATAGATTGTGTTGTAAATTTGTCAGTGTTTCTTTACCGTTCTGTACGACAAATTCGTATTCTCGAAGAGAAAACGGTAAATGATAATAGCATGTCTATGTAACAGTTTTCTTTTATGTGGAATGCGCATGGGAATTTTTCAAGGTTTTCAAACTTCATCAGCATGGACATCCAGGTTAGGATAGGTCCTAAGTACCCCCTCCATTTTGCAATAGGCGACTTTGCTGGGCGGTTTTGGGATCGACAACGTAAAACTGAGGCCAAACTTGACAGAAGGTGATAGATATCCCCCTCCCCAAAGGCCGTACGATCCGAACACAGGCCTAATTTTTCAGCCATTCACAAGCAATGGTGACTCCTCCATATGAGTGAAAAAATTCTCGATTGGGACATTAAACAATATACAATCACTTAATCAACCGTTATATACAATTAGGATGAAATACTAAATTTCCAGGAATTTTCTCGTGAAGGGACATACGATTTATCTAGATTGTATTTTTTCCGAACATGGCCAATTGTATACCAAACAGTATTCTGAATGAAAGTGAAAGAGAAAAACTATCATTTTGGATTGGAAAACAGTGCCAGTTTCAGGTGTTGTACAAACTAAGTCGAGATGGACTGTCAGCTCGCACATTTCATCAACTTTGTGATGGCAAAGGCCCCACTATCACTGTCTTATATAACAGTGTCGGCAATGCGTTTGGTGGATATATCTCTGAAAGCTGGAAATCTGACAATGGCCTCATTGCAGATGAGAATGCATTTCTTTTTAAACTTCGAGATCAAAATCGACCTTGTATGAGGAAATTCAGTGTACAAGTACCTGCAATGGCTGCATGTGGAGTAAGAGAGTGGGGACCAACGTTCGGGGGAAGGGCTACTTCTGGTGCAAATTTGGCTGCGTTTAACGCAGTTTCGTCATGTAGTAATGCTCAGTTTTGTGATTTGCATACGTTTTCTGACAATGACAAAAGTATACCTGCAGTAGCAAGGAAAACACAAAAGAGAAAATATAAGAGAAAATGTAGCAACATAGTTCTTGATTTGCAATACAGCTTTGCATTGAATAGGCACCAGAATTTGGGAAACATTTATGATGGAGGTATCTCAGATGTGGAAGGATACGATGACTTTTCATGTGGTTCAGAATCGTTGTCCTCGCTAGATTTTAATGTAGTGGATTTAGAAGTGAATCTGGTGAAGGGTATGTATTTCTATTGATAGTGTTAATGGATTGCAAAATATATAATATTGATAAAAGAAAGAAGCTAAAATAAGTACACATTACTAGGATATTCATGTGTAAAACATACTTCTCTCAACTTTAACCTGCATCATCGTATTTATTATTGCAAAACAGAACTCTCATCCATTATTATCTAGATCTATGAAAAGGTGATTATAAAATACGGTAATAAATATAAAAAGTCCTACACAGAATATACGTTCAGACTTGTAATAATACAGATCCTTTGATATATCAGATGATGCATCATATTATGAGGAGGAATATGAGAATCCTGTCGACCGGACACACCCGCCCTTTTAAACGTAGTACACCGTGGTCTCAATCGTTATATAAAGAACAGCATATTAATGATTTAAACACGACTGTTAAAATCCCAGCAACATCAACTTGTTTGCATATTGTATATATCAATCTAGACGCTGATCATACACAGAACAAGCTCCTGCGTATTGAATCAGTTGAGAGACAAAAACACCATATGCAGGCGATGACGGAATATTGCAACATGTATAAGGGAAGTTGATGATAGAGAAGATGAAATTATCTCGTAGGTCATAACGTTCAATTGTTAGTTAGGTGTTAACGTTTCTGTTCAGTGAGGTATCTTTGTACAAAGTAGACGTGGAAGACTCTGTAATATCATTTATTCATCGGGATATATCAAATGGGAATGAATGAACAGGATTATCGTTAATAGATACGACATCGTCAATATATAGATAAACTGATTTAAAAGACAAGAGCTAGATATTTTGTCTTCTTCTGTGGAGAATTTTGAATGAATTCTGCTTTTTGGAAATGTAGAAACAGGTCAGCTAACGAAGGATCGTGATTTGTGAAGACCTATTCACCAAAATACCTTTAAATTGTTGTCAATCAGAGGCTGAAGGCAAAGATAACGAATAGTAATCAATTTCGTAAGTCCCAAATAGAATACAAAAACAAGAATTAGGCAATCACGTACCCCTGGATACACCAGAGGTGGGATCAGGTACTTATAGCTAGGAGGACTAAGCATCCCCTGTTGACCGGTGACATTCATCGTGATTCCATTGTCTTCATCAGGTAAACGGAACTCTAGCATTGTTACAATATCAATTGCAATGAACTTGTTTGGAAAATTAGAGTGGTCTTGGCAAAATCATTGTGTACATTTTAGCTATGATATTTCGAAAATATTTCTCATCATTGATATTTGAAGCCTAAACGTACAAAAAGGCGAAGTAAAC
>CAJDSM010146740.1:77-7577 GCA_903981925.1 Ostrea lurida
ATGTACATTTAAGTAGGTAATCTTGTAAATTAATTGATAAATGCAACAGGGAAATGCATTAGAATTATCTGAATAGTGTTATTATATTATTTTCTATTTTTGAGTTGATCATGGAGAATCAAGAACCGACGATAATGTGTATTAACACCCGTGATCATTTCGGCCGCACCCTGACCGAATAACAAATAACATCAAAAGGAAGTCGAACAAGGGTAGCCGTCTATCGAATAACTAATAAACATTAAAAAGAAAGTCAAGCCTGATAGAATAGGAAAGAAATCAGAATATAACACAAGCATAAGCAGGAATAGTGTAAATCATTTACCCCCCCTTCGCCTATGGATCAAGATTTTCTACTGTTCATGACATTTATATATTGGGGGGGGGTTTTACCATGCTTCTCGTGTACAGTAAAGCTAAAAAATTTGTTATTTTCTGCAATCGGTCAAGATTAATGTATTCGGATAAAAATCATGTTTTGATTTTATGACTGAAATAAATTTAAATTAAGACATATAGCAGTATTAGAAGGGCCCATCGACCCCCTCCCCCTCCTTCTCCCGTGTGGAAAAATAGGATTAAATTGCATCGCTAAACTGTTATAGGTGTATTGTCACAGGGGGTAGGGTTGAGGAGGGGTGCACCACATCCTCAGTATTTAGATCCTTCTCTCTCTCTCTCTCTCTCTTCTCTCTCTTCTCCTCTTCTCTCTGCTCTCTCTCTCTCTCTCTCTCTCTCCTCTCCTCTCTCTCTGTTTGTATGATGTTCTCTCTCTCTGTTAACTTACAAACTAACTAATATTAAAAGCTTGTTCACAGGGACGAATGGGGAGGGTGCACCCCAGTATTTGTTAGTTTCTAATTGTCATATTAAGTTCAATAAACATACTGAAACGTTTTACAAGTATTGATATTTTGATTTAAGTATGAGTTTGTTTCATATGCTTGGCAGGAGCAAGGCACGAACTGACGAATTCTTACAAACGAGAGGTGTGTTCGTTTTGTTTTTTTATTGTGTACAAACATTTTTTAATCAAACGTGGGTGGTATGAGGGCGTCGACCTAGATCGGCTTTGAGAAAAGTAAAACAAAATAGTAGGGACCCACCCACATAACCTCTCTCCTTGTGAACAACACTTGTATACGTGACATTTTTTTAGTTATAGTATTTCAGGGGGTCAGTTGGTTGATGGAGAAATGAGGTACGTGATGCCACATTGAAACCCTAAACATTCGACGGAATTAGGATTTCGCCATCCTTGGGCTCCGCTATTTGACACCCAAACGTACGTCTATGACCTCCTCTTCAACTTCCTTTTTTTTGACAAGATTCCCGGGGAATTGCCGACTGGGTTAAGTACGGGGGTGAGACGAGAAATTAAATTGCAATTATCTGATAGAGGTGTATTACAGTTTATGATTAATCAAAAGTCAAGCAATTGCAAAGTGTGGGTTCGAGTCGTAATTAGTCGATTTTTTTCCATCCACCAATACAATCCAGGCTGAAATTAGTTTCAAGTAGAGATTAATATGCAGAATAGTTAGTTTTCATATTCTGCAAATACTACTGGAATAATTAAATAAATTTCTTATTTAAATCAATCCTACAGAAATGCGTAATAAATTAACACCTCTTGTTCACATCGCCTTATCCTCCCTCACAAGGACCAGAAGGCGTTGTTTGTTCGCACGCGCCCTTCGGAAGCTTGATGTTGAACCTTGATGTTTACTGTCTATTTGTATGTCGACTGAAATGTAACTGAGGTCCTTGAATTGAATGTGCCATCAGTCGACTAATGTCATGAAAGGTAACTGATGCACTTTCAGTTTTAACTGAATGTGGGCTTTTCCTGTTGGCATATATAATTCTATATGCTATTTTGTGTCGCTTGGAGAATCGGTTGGTAAGATATGTCCCATGTACCCCTTGCTGTCGAAGAGGCGAAATTGCTCCTGTTCAGATTGAGATCGCAAAAACGAAGTCCACGTCAAGACAGGTGTGGCCTGATAAAAGTCTCCCTTGCTCGAGATTATGAGGCCGAATCAACATTCGTTTTCTCATCATGACCCAAAGCTTTACGTTCCCCGACCTAAATCATTCCTTGTCCATTTAAAAGTGTTTAATCTATTAATCTATCTATCGATCTATCTATCTAGCTATCTATCTTTTCATCTATCTATTTCCATTCATACATGTACATCCATCTGCCCATCCATCCATACATCAATTGAAAGGCAGTACGTTTGTAAAATATACACAACTGACGATGGATGATAAAGCTGTTTCCCTTGCATTCTGATATGATGATTTTACTTCATCAAAAGCCTTTGTAAAACTAAACTTTGGAAAGAAATTATTTAATTCGTCAAAAATGTGATGTACCATTAGTCTTCCTGGAATATAGATATCACCTTTGATCTTTACAGAATACCTTTTGTTTTGGCTGAAGTCAGTGCATACTTACTGTGACAATGATGCCCCAGTAATCATCGTTGGAACTCATCTAGACCAAACCAAAGGACAGGTATCTTGCTTTTGTTTTACTTGCTTTAATTGCAAGAGTTTTTATCACTTGAAAGTTAATGATGATTATCTATCTAGGTACGAATTGGTCATCATTGATTTTACATTCATGCATATACATTGTTATGAATCTATATTGTCATAACTCATAACCATTCATAAAATAATTCTAACCCGCTTAAACTGTTATTCTATGGATTCTAGATTGTATGTGGTTAAATGTCACACTCAAGAATAGATAACTCATATGGAGACGTCGCCATTGTCCGTAAATTTAGGCCTACCCTCGGAACTTATGGCAATTGAGCAAAGGGGCCCAACCTGCTATGACACGGGTCCTAGGTTTTTGCAGTCTCATTTGAAGGATGTCTGTAACTATAAACAACGGGTAATGGGGGCATATTTTTAGCTCTCATCTCAAAGGGATTTTAAGGGATGACCTGGAACACGTAATATTCTGAACATCTTCGCTAGCCAAGGGTTTTCGGTCAATGTGTTGCAGATGTCCCGTTCCTTCTCCATGTGAGAAGATTTGTGCACCACAGTGTCATAGAAGTCGGGTTGTCCCGCCTTTAATCTAATCTATCTCCCCTTTGACAAATCCCAAGCTGCTGGCGATCAGGTCCACTTCCTTTCCAATCGCGCGTGTTGAACTTCGACAGATCTTGCTCGGATCAAAAACCGTTTCCTTGGATGAACCTTAATCATTTAAATTCAGGATAGTTCTTTTGCTTTTTTAATGTTCGTTTTCATCGATGTAAAGTAAAATTTTATGATCATTTAGATCGAGGAATAAAAATGCACATTCATTTAGCAAGTATTGAAAACAACTGTTATTATTTATTGATAGTCTAAAATCAAAGTACTTAACGTAACTGTTACGAGAGACGAAGAACACAAGTGTCTATTAAGTTATTTGAAATGGATGATATACTGTTTATATCTATTCTATTTAAGTCCAATGAATACCGAAATCTGAAAGAGCATATTTTATTTTAATTTCTGTCGTAAAAAGGGATGAAGTATTGCCAATGACACGATTCACATAAAATATTGACTATCTTGATTGAAAGTATAATATTAAATGCTAAGCAATCATGTAGATAAGGCATGAACGATGCATGAATTTTGGTATTAACACGTTCCTGCGCAATACCACTTTTCCGGTATTTTTCGTTACCTCTTTATGCAGCAATTACAAAAACAGTTTTTGCCTACACATTTTCTTTCATCAATCATTATGATTATTTTAAATCTGCCTTGAATCCAACAGAATCCTTATCCGTTAGCAAATGAGAAGATAATATTGTCAAATGACCATTCTAGCTCTACTTTCTGTATTCAAAAACCATTATCCTATCTCTGGGAACATTTGAAATTTGACAATTTGGATCAATTGCTATAAGACAACTGGCTTCATCAAAATACCCTCTTATGTTGATGCAGGATTGTTCTGTCCTTAAATTTAGGAATGCTCATTAATACTTATCAGTTTTTTTCCAACTTTCAGGCGCGGATACGAAACCCTAGACCTCTTATGTTTCCTTCGTCCAAGAGATGTTTCACACAAAATCCAATGTCACATCTATCCAGCCTAACAACTTGTACACCTTTCCACACTAACAATGTGTACATCTATCCAGCGCTAAACAACGTATACATTTATCCACCCTAATAATTACACAGATATCTTGATCTAACAATATATACACCACCAGTTTAACAATGGTGTAAATTCTATCCAGTCCTAACAATGTGTAAATCTATCCAGACTAACAATGTTTAAATCTATCCAGCCTGACAATGTGAACATTTATTAAGCCTTACAATGTACAAATCGACCCTCTAATAACGTGCAACTATTATTCATGCCTAACAATGTGCAAATCTATACAACTACCACTGTGAAAAATCTTTCCAGCCTACAATGATATCTAATCCATCTAACAATGTGTACATTTATTCAGTCTAACAATGTGCACATTTATTCCGACATTACAATGTTGCATATTTATCCAACTATGGTAAAACGGATATTATTTGGCTTTGCAAAGACCAAATGCAAATTGTACGTAACTCCACCCCCGCCCCGGCCCCCCCCGAAATTTAGAATTCAGTCATCATCTCAAAAGTATAAATTCATTTTACTTTTGTGCCGCATTTGTACAAGAAATCTTAAAGAATGTTGCACCGTATGTATATTGATTCGCATGCGTTTTCGCGTTCTAAGATAACTGAGACTGAGATACGATTAAGCGTAATGTTTTACAAAAATTTCACAAAGTTTTTACCTCTTAGTCAGTTGTTTGTTGAAACTGAACCAGCACGACATAACGACTGGCAAATTCAAAAATTACAATTGAGGAAAAAACAAAACAATGTATCTGAAGCTCACAAAAAATATCAAACACCATTGTTACAATTCAAATCTCCACTCAAAAAATTCCCTAAAAAAATTTTTTTATAATGATTAACATGTCTGTTTACTGCCAAGTAATCAAGTTTTCTAATTTAGAAATTTTATTCCACAAAGTCGAAAAGACGGATGCGAAAAATCGAAAACGACGACCATCAATTTGCCGTAGAAAGCATTTCCCTCTTACCTTCAGAAGAATAATATTCTTATTGTGAGTTGAAAGAAAACATAAGAATTAAAAACAGAATGTTAGAAACGGAAATTGTTTCGGTGTTAGAAAATAGCTTTACATAATCAAAAGGTAAAGGCAACATGAACAGTATCCTTATCAATCAGACAAACACGAAGCTGGAATATACCTTGATATAGAATTAATGTCTAGGAGAACAAGCATGCCTGTGACAGGTCAGAACCCCTGACGAGTCTAAAACTTCATGCAGGTAAATGAGAATCAGTATCACATATTGCTGATCTATATTTATTAAGGTTAATAGATGCCTTAATTCAAAATAACACCATTTATCATTCTAATAATTCCCACAAAGTGCACAGACTTAAAAGTAGAAAACCACTCCTCTTAACAAATCAGTAGGGATCGACGCCTAGGGAGAGGCATCCCCTAGTATAATATCTAAAAAAATTCGTGGCTCAGTTTATCCATTTGTAAAATATGAACTGTTTAAGTATGATTTTTTCCCAACTAGTTAGCAAAAGGCTCTTAGACTTTACGAGATTGATCACTGTCTTATCTTTGCCTTTACACTTTCTTTAGGAGGATTATAATTAAACAAAATAATACATAAGACAATCATTTCATTTTACCGAGTTAGATACAATACACCCCCACCCCCAAATTTCAAAAGACCCTTTGTTACGAACCGCACTTCGTATGAAGTATACTATTAAAATTATATGACAAATCATTTATTCTGAACAAAATCAAAGAGATAAAAAGTTAAACATTCAATTCAGAGACATATTTACAACACGAACAGTATATTTACAAAAGAATTGCTGATTCAGCAAAAAATGGCACAGAGTCAATGTTCAATAACAAGGTTTATTGGCGTCAAATGATAAATACAACCTTTGTAGCTATTACACACATCGCCAACTCCAGATACGGATGCCAGTCGTTGTGCGCAATAACACAGCTCCGTAAATTATCTCCAACATCGCCAACTCCACGAATTACGCCTACATCTTGAGCCCTAATGTTTACAAAGTTTACATTACATCTGATTGACTGACCGGGTTCCTGGGACCCATCACTAAAACATAACAAAAACGCATGATTGTACATGGTACACATATTTTTACCTACTACAAAACATTATGAATATGTTTTAAATAATTTCACATTATAGCTTAAACTAATGACATCTTGCAGGTAAATTGCATGAGAAAATTACTACATTCATATGCAGCGGGTTGACGAATATTAGAATAGTTAATCTGAATATCGAATAATGAATTTTGGAATTTATTTTTTTTTTTTTTATCCAAAAGGGCTTCCCCCCAATTTCAATATGTACACAAGATTCAACAAACAATCTGAATCAATGCATATCATCAGACAATTATAGACTGTATACTAGTATTGAGTGATTGATTATTCTGTTTACGTCCCACTCGAGGTATATTGTAACTCTATTGAAGAAGCCACTTATTACCGGTGAAAGGGCTGCCAAAATAAGGCTATTGCTCGCACTCAGGGCCTTTGAGCAGGGAGGATCTTTTTCGTTCCACACCTGCGTTGACACGCGGACCTCGTTTTTCCATGGTCTCATCTGAATGACCGCCCCATGTCAGTCTTCTCTTACGACACGCAAGGGGATGCTGGGGACCTATTCTGACCCCTATGGGTGCTGATACTAAGACTACAATTGCACAATTGAAAAGAAAGCTTACAATGCTCTTCGTTTACAACCCTGTTGGAACAGATCGACTAATAATAACTAATTGTTCACCACAACAACCTGACTATGGCTTATGATAAATATAAGTAAATTATTATTGATGGAATGTATATATAATATTGTCAATGAGTCTGTAAATGACAAACCAATGCTACTTTTGATTTATGAAAATGCACCCGCAAAAACTTCCACTTGTTACAAACAAAAAATAAAAATCTCACTACTGCAAATTCAGGGATAGGGTAAAGATTACATTTATACCGTGGTACACATGTTACACAAACCGATAATTACTACACAACCTAACTGGTGCACCCTCTGTTGGTGTCATCTCAGTTCACTAGAGCTTAAACATATCACCAGGAATTTTCCACACGGTTAAGGTTTAATGATATCAAGGACAACCGATAATTACTACACAACCTACTTGTGCACCCTCTTTTGTGTTATTACTCATTTACTAGAGATCGTAAATATCATCAGGAATTTCCACACACGTTAAGTTTAATTGATACCCAGGATTCGGGGATAGCTTACTGATTTTAGTATCATTTCTACAGGGTCCAAGACGCGTTCGCGGGACTCGCATATAGACCATTTCTTGAGTCACAAATTAACATGATACCATCAACATGATTAATA
>CAJDSM010146740.1:12577-16129 GCA_903981925.1 Ostrea lurida
TGGTCTGAGTACATTTCAGACAGACCCAATCAGTAGGAATGATTCTTTCCATCTCTGCTGTTCTAGCATAGATACAATACTACTTCTCTAACTTAGACAGCGTGTCTCTGGAATGCGTACCATCCGACTTAAAACCTAGAACGAAGCAGCGTTCCCGGATAAGTGTGACTCAGATCTTCGTTATCCTGTATATAATCCAGATTACTGATCGTTAAGCGGTTGGGATTCTAAAATGAAAACATGCAAAACTACATCACATCATATCAGGAGTAGAAACAAATAAACCAATAATAATAATTGCGAACAATATTGAATTAATTATATATTTGTTCTAAAGACTTTTAATTTAATATTAATGATTAACTTAGCCTTTTGTATTCAATATCTTACTCATTCAATTCTGAAAAATCATAAAACATATTCAAATTCTGTCCTTTTAATTTAGAACACCTTGTAAAAATGTTATTCCTTGATGTGAAAGAACATATTCACTTACTTTAGAATATTGACTAACCGGAATTCAGGTCTCTTCAAACCCTTAAATGAACCTAATGACTATAAAAAACTAAGAGATAATATAACTTATTGGGTCCCAATCACTTGTGTTTTGCGGTTTCTTGCCATGCTCTGATAATAGCAGCTGTGCAAGTGCGATGTCGAAATCAAACATGCTGTACCTTGAAAAGTAGTAATTCCCTTTTCATGCAGGTACAACATACTGTCTCACAATTCACGTTTAAAGCGACATTTCTCAAATTTTTATGGTTTTTAATTTTATGGTTGCCCAAGCCCACTGCTCTGGACTCTTCTGTGTCATGACGTGGTTCCACATCAATTTTTAGTCCGTTCTTATTTCATCCTGATTTGACTAGACAGATCGCTCATTTAAATGGCCGATATACATCATGGCCTTATCATAAATCTGTGCAAGAATACTCCGGCCGTTGGTCAAAATTGAGGAAGAGACCTTGTGACAATTGCCCAATCGATCAAAACTATTCAACATATTGACATCCCGTCACTCACCAATTGACTACGTATTTATCCTCTGTTTTTAAAAAACCAGAAGTGGTAAATGAATTATATGATTGCGTTAACATATGTTCACTTCGCCAATTCTAATAGACACAGAAAAACTGATGCACACAACACACACACACACACACACATACACACATCACAACACAACCACACACACACACACACACACACACACACACACACACACACACACACACACACACAACACACACACACACACACCACCACACACACAAACACGCACGCACAAAACACACCACACAGCCACACACGCAAAAAAGGCTTAAAAATGTTTGAACTACAATTTTAACCAACCCCATTCTCACCAAAGGATGTTTCATCCAAAAATTCAATGTGAACAAATAACATCATTTTCGCCCAACCTAATGCGAAAAAATCCTACCCTAGGATCATGAAATTTATAATTATGATAAAAAGGCTTCCTGCCATTGAAAATAGCTATTTAAATTCATATTATATTAACAGCATAGAGGATACGTTTTCAAATGTTGAAATATAAACATGTGTCCCAAGTTTGCCCTTTCATGGGTTAAACCTTCCACAGAGGTCACCAATTTAGCAAGCCTTTGTGCTCACAATCCACTAGCATCATTTTTTCTACACTTGTGCGGATTAGAGAAAAGAGTTTTCGAAACTTTAATTATTTTTGGCAGTCTTGCCCTTCCTTTTAAACCCACAGGTGTGAATAAGTCAAACAATTCACAATTTTTGTGTACGCTCTCTCAAAAAAGTTCAACCAGAACGAACAAGCGGACAAAATCAAATCACATAGGTCAACTGATTTTACGCACGACATAGAAAAGAAATTCAAAATGTTTACATGTATATTTCCACACTGAAAGAGGAGAAAGCTTTCTTTGTAGCCGTCGAAAAGCAATTGATTATTGGTTCCCGTGATAAAAGAACTCTCATAATTATCCTGACACATTACGTTCAAAGATAATGTGAATTCTTCACAAGACGTTAAGTGTCACGTGGAAAATGAACAATTATATTTTCGGTTCCTTCCCTTCATATTTATGGTGGAAATTCGCATTGCATAAGTAGAATGTATTTCCCTCTTAGGTCGATTCTAAATGAAAGACATCAAACTTTACATACATTGTCGTGGTATTACAAATATCACAAAATTTACTTCAACGAAGTTTGAAAACCATAAGACTTTTAATCATGCACGTTATGCATGTATATACGTCTCAATAAATATCGTTATACTTCAATTTAGCAATTGGGGATCCCGAATGGACGTTTTCTATGTAAAATTACATTATGCGTCCAACACTTTTACAGCTTGTTCTCCGAATAATAATTTTATGATTATCGGGTTGTTATTTAAGCCCATGAGAATATTGCAACTCGTATATACGTCCACCATTGCCGTGAAGGTATGTGAAACTAATATATATGCTTATCTACACTTCGGACATTGCAGCAAGTGTTCCTTTTTATCACTTGTCATGATTTTAAGATACTTTTATAGATTAATATAAATCAGTTAATTCATCATCTGTGTATCCATTTACACTTTGGAGACTTTAATTCCTATGTTTTAATCTACATCTCCACACATTATTTAGAAAGTAACCCCCTTTTCATCTCCAAAAAGATTTTCTATTATCTACTTTTATTTTTTCAACCTATTTCGTTAGTACAGCTTACATTGCTTTCGTTATCCATTCAAATACATCTATCGGCTAGCCAAGGTTTTACGAGCCACCCGCTTCCCTGGCGATATGCACTGCAAACCATCGGTCACTTTTGATTGGCTAGTTTGCGGTAAGCGGACGGTCCAATTGGAATCCCTTTCACAGCTTTAACGATTTTAAACTTGATAACAAATCGCCAGAAACTAATGGAACCGCTGTGCGAAGATTTGTTCGTCGTATCTTCCAAAACAAATTATGTGACACATTTTAAGTACAAGAACAAGTTAATAGAAGTTTTAAGATTCAAGCATCGAGGGATAATCTGAATTTTCATATTGGCATGGGCTTCCGTAATATATAGGTATTATACATGTATACTCACTGGTATTTTTCCCGCAATACTTCATTAAACGTGAATTCTTAGACTGTGATATATATAGCCTAGCAGAAAGACCAAGACTGGAAAGTCTACAACCTGTGTCTTCCAATCCATATCTGAAGCGTGCACACCAACCGTCACTAATTTACGGACCACCCATCTCAGACTGTTTCCTACTCAACGTCTTATCCCAACAAACACATCATGTGATCCAACAAAGCTTAGAATTCCTGCTGTTGAAAAATCTTTTATTAAAATAGTTTTCGGATCCGAATGTGACTTCTACAATTTATAGAAACCACTCCTTTGATCTCACTTTAGATCACTGCTACTATAGCGTACATAACCTTATTTTCATTGGCTAATATTTTTCATTCAGAATTATCGTTCGTAAGCATGCTGTATGATGCAGTACATTGACCGCCAATTTGCAGTGCATCGGCCAAGTTATGGGAGCGGAAGTGG
>CAJDSM010146762.1:141-10776 GCA_903981925.1 Ostrea lurida
AACGAGGACGTATTATGCTCTTTATTGTGGAATATAGTGTCAAATTTGTCCTCTTTTGCACAGAATTTTATTTTAATCTTGTAAAACCATTATTCTACAGGCTGGCTAAAGGATCGGAAGATCAAATAGTTTATTATTTATTGATTGTAGAGGATGATTTATTTTTGGGATATTTTTTTACTTTACTAAATTCATCAGTCTTCTGATACAGTGTTGTGGACATCTTTTGAATGGAGAATTATTTTTATTGCATGCCGACTCAAGGAAGATAAAACCAACCTGCCAATAAAAAGGTTGTATAACTGTAGGAGTTCGAGAAATACCCGTATAGGTATTAGTATGAGCAGTCAACAATATTCACAACAGGTCCAATGCAAAATCCAGATACAAATCAACAATATCAAAGAAATTGTGGCTTTTGTACCACATAATTTACAAGGGTGTTATCAAAGACGTCACCGTGACATGGTCCAGTAAAATCCTGATAAACATGTATTTTTTTTTCTCCAATATAAATGCGGGGCCAATACGTACTAGGTGGTCTGAAGTAAAAACTGCACACTTACAAGCCATCATTGCAACTAAAACTGAATGTAGTAATTTTAGTTTGCTGTTCTATTGTTATGGGCTTTGGGAATATATCGAAGTGTACAGTAGAAGCTTAAATAGTGAATTACCTCTGTGACAGTGATTATTTCCCACAATGATTACTCTATGAACTATGCATTAATTTCAGTTAATATAGAACCCATCAGGCTTCATGGCAAGGATTTGCATTGAAACAAATATACAGATCAATCAATGTAGTTAGAACGTAATGTATGTTAAACTTGTATGCCCGAACTTCAACAGAAATCAGAGCCATCTTTTACTGACCTTGGTCTTAAATTAGATTACTTCGATGATTCTTTTTTAATATTAATTAAGGTTATATTAGTGAAAATAGCAGTCCGAACTTTTTATCCATAATCTATGGGACCAAGAAAAATAGTTCGAGATAGTCGGTTGAATTAGATATCGAGGTAAAAATATCATGAAAATAGTGGTGGACCTCCAAATCGTTCGACATAACCATGGTTTCGAGAATCGAAGTTCAAAAATGGAAGCTGTTACTTACTACTTGAGGCGTTTTGCTTATCGTGACATTGATTGCAAAACATAAAAAAACCGGAGTTGTTAAGATCTTTATTTAAGGTTAGATATCAGTTATCATCAACTTGGCATACTCTCTTTTATATACCATCCCACCAACGAGGAGGAGCGGGGGGGGATATAGGTTTCATCCTGTCTGTCAAACAGTTCCTGTGTCTATTCTGATTTATGTGTCCCTCGCCCAACTCCTCCTATTAATGACTTGCAGATTTTAATGGAAACTTAAGGAATGTTAGTCTTCATGATAGAGAGTGCATCATTTCAGAAATTTTATCTGGACAAATGTGGTAGAAAATATTGAACAGTTGACTTAAGACATTTTCAGCCCAACATATTCCAGAGATGTATTACCGCAACGCCTCCTAAACGACAAAGAAAATCAAAAATAATTTTGCCATATCACAATTATCATGTTGTCAGTGGCCTTAGTGATTTAGGTCGAGACTCGTCGGCCAGGATCCATTGGGTTTCAACTCCTGGCCATTAGCAGGGTCGACATTGTTGTCTTTGGGGAAACGGCAATCTTTACACAATCCGTCTACTCACCCTAGGTGTAATAGAGCTTTCTCTTGTTACCGGCTATATGATTTCAATGATAGATTTAATGTCAGTCATACGTTATGTTATTTCTTAATAATGCGGTTAATGGTCAGCTGCACTGAGAATTATTCTGGATTTGTTAATTGTCTCCCATTGTTTTAATAATTGTATTCTGTTAATATGTCACTTATCAGATAATATATAGCACTTATTAGTATAATCCAGTAAATATTATTATTATATACAAGCAAACAATGTATAAGTAATCATGAAAACTGGGAGTGAGTTTAGACGTCAGTACCCTCATAATAACATAATTACATTATTTGAATATATTATAAGGTTAAAAGTGTGATAAGAATCCTACTTATAAGAGAGGTTTTAACTACAAATCTTGATCAAGAGTGACCTACAATAGAATGCTGTCCAAAGCAAGTTCCATATTTATTTAGTAATTGAACAACAGTGATAACGAATAATCTCTCATAGCTAGACATAGACAGTAATGTCTAAACAGTGTGTTGCCGTAATACCCGTCTAAATGGGTATAACCAGAACAGGAGCACAGGCACCTTGTGAAAACGATCATTCCCAAAAAAACAGAGATAATGGATTTATAAATACATATACATTAAGTCACTTTGCTCAAACTCTTGGTATAATGATGAGCCATAAACTGAGGTGTATAAAATGATACTTTGTTCAAACTTCAGCATGAGAAGCACAGTTGGATTCCAGATACATAGAAAAATATGCATCATAAAAACATGTGCAATTTTAAAGTTATACTTAATAATGTATGTGTTGTGAATGCAGATCAAAAGTTCAAACCTTATGGCCCCACACCAGGCTGCAACAACACATGAATATACAATATTGAGTAAAATATGCTGCAAAATAAACAAATTTACAAACAAGTTAAGACTCATTGATAATTATGTCCTGCATGTGATGGCTGTTGAGAAATATTTTTTAGAGCAACAAATGAAATATATCAAGCATCCCCCATGATGTACAAGAATGCAGTCAAAATCTTTAATGCACAAACTAAAATGGACTTGAAAAGTTTCCAACATTTGAATGAGACCCCAATACGTCATCAATGTGTGGAAACATTTGGAAAGCAAACACGAATTTGTGAAGTCTGCATGAGGAGGTTCATTATTACATGCTAGATACAAGAACAGTATGTTGCCCTTTTAGTTTTATATACTTGTATACACACCCACATACATTTAATCAAGCCCCCCTCCCCGCTGGTCATGCATGATCCCCCTGAGTAATCAGCTTTTCCATCTGTTTGTCACAAAAAGTTCGTATAGTGTATGACTGTGCATAAGGCACTCTTCACTTTTTTTAAATTTTCAATTTTACATTTCAAGACACTGCTAAAGAGTGTTTTTCGGTTATGGCAAGTAAATGAAAAACATTTTCACTATTCAGAATGAAACTTTGGAAAGTGTTATCTCACAGAGGTAATTGAAGGGTCCCTTCGGTTTTTCTTTGTTTCGAGTTAATGAAACTTATTTCACAGAAAAAAGGGGGGTAATGGAAAATGTTTGCAGCCAATTGAATAAGTTGGATGAGTTTTAGAATTTTATCCACCGCAAACAAGTGTGGAAAAGATATAGATCACCATGAGGCTCCCTCTGTCTCTCTTTTTACCCTCGGTGATGGGTGTCTGAACCTCATGAACACATTAAGGAAACAACAGTATTCATCAGAAGTCATCAAACCTTCCACAAATGTTGCCCATGAAGGAGGATTAAAAAAGATCAAGGTCACTATTTGCTCAAAATCTGTAAACAGGGTTTTAGTTTCATCAGATGATTATTAAAACCATCGTACATTTTTGCCATGGAGAAGGATGCCCCTATATTTTTCAAGGTAAGCAGTAGAGTCAAGGTTACTATGTGCCTCAGAATCTTGTAACAGGGTTGTAGCAAGCGGTACATTCGATGGCATCAAACTTCCACACATTGCCCATTGAGAAAGATTGCAGAGGTCAGGGTCAAGGTCAAGATCGACTATTGACTTTGTGAACACAATCAGAAGCACATGGATTCATCGAGGTCATTAAACCTCCACATTGTTAAATAGTGGAGAGGGTATAACCCCTATTGACGTCCAAGTCAAGGGTCAAAAGTCAAGGTCACTATTGACTATTGCCTAAAAATATTGTGAAACAAGTAGGAACACAGCATTCGTAAAGGATCAATCAAAACCTTCCACAATTGTTGGCCTTTATGGAGATTCAGATGGACCCCTATTAATCTAAGTCAACCATTGCATTCAAAATCTCTGTGAACATAGATAGAAGCGTAGCTAGGGGCAATATCAAGATCATCATAAACCCTATCATTGTTGCTCACAGAGTAGAGGAGAAGGCCCTGTTGACTACAAGTGCAGTGAAACATAACGGCACCAGGACACCTTATGAAATAATGCTTAGTGAAAATCCTAAATCTTTGTGAGAACTACTCTAATACGCGATCAGCTAATATAGCTACTTACGTGCACAATTACCATTGCTTAGGCGACCTGGTCACTCACTTAAACTACCCCAATTTGATTTTTCATACCCCTATCCGCATACCAATATCACATCTTATATAAGTCGTCACACCTTCGATTGTTTGCCTAAAGTGGCTCGTTTTATCATGCACCACAGAGAGCTTTACTGCCGCGCACTCCTGGGATTTAATGACGATCATACCCCTTTCTACATCCGATTGCAGTCTTACCTTCTATTAGGCGGTCGGCGTTAGGTCCCTTGTAGTTCAATACACGTAAGCGGTTGCTTGTCATGATCTTTTTACCTAATGTAGACTTAAAGGTCCACATTTGAATTATTCTAGGAAATTCTAATGGTGTCCACACTCTCAAATGAGGTACCCCAATCGCTCGTGAGTCATAATGTCTTGGGTGTCACAGTGGTTACAATTTACAACATCGTCGTGGTGCGAGTAGATTTGCGATGGGTTTTTTATGTGGCCAAATCTGGTCGTTCCCTAAACTATGTTTTCTGTCAACTAAAAACAGCAGAGCCAGAATACATTTAGAATGGTTGTGCATGACTTGAAGGATTTAAAATATTTGTAGTCATCTAGACAATAGTAACTAAACCAAAGCTACGTCCCAAGATTGCGTTTTGCGGTTTAACACGCCACGTTAAGGATGTGACTCCTACGTATATATTACTAAATTGAATGCTTTTTGAACATTTCGGGTCATTCTTAATCGTTGTCGAGGGCATGTGCTTTTAGACTCTCTAGTCTCGAGACTGATGCTTCATATTAGCCCAGCTGGTTAACGGCATATGACAGAGAGTTTCCCAGGACAGCGGGAGTGTCACTTTCGGCCATCTCATTCCACTTGTGCATTAATATATCCTTGCGATACCCTCATGCTAGACGTCAAATCGCGCTTGACGTATCTTCGGCGTGTGATCATACGACCTTAACGACGAACTCTATCCTAATAGCGTTTGCGCAGTAACAATCTCCTTACAGCTGAGTATTTCGAAAAGCATGGTATATATCTGTTAGCTCTATGCGAATGGTGGTCCCAACCATTACGCCTACCTATTGAGTGCCTCTTCTCAATTCGTGTGACGTTGACTCAATCTAGACTTATACTATCACGTTGGCTGCTGAATTAATTCCTCAGATAATCAATGGTATGTTTAGCTTGCTGTTCCTTTCATACACCTTGGTTATGTATAGCTCTCTCCTCAGGGATAGACGACTCTACAGTCTTTTTTGAGTCCTGTTCGGTGCCAATCTCTTCGGCCTCTAAGCCTGTTTACTTATCTTGCCATTACTCTACAATGGCCAATTTCTTACATATTAGACATCTTAGTGCGCTGCTCACTTTGCTGTGATCACAATAGCACTTCTTTATGTTATCCCTTTTATATTAGAGTATTGCTCTACCCGCTCAATATATTTATGAAATTACGTGCTTTATCCAAAAGGTCTCCCTTCTCTCATCACTCGTGCTTAGTCCTGCTGCGTGCATGCAATGATTAATGTTGACCGATCCTCCTTTCCTCATGTCTGATATGTGTATCTATCTTCTCCAAATCTCTCATACTATCTCACTATTACCTTTAATTTCAGTCCTCACTATTCTCTTTACACGAGCGGTAGCGGCTAACCTCTTGATATTATTTGTTCACTTGTTCACTAATCTGTCATTCTTTATTCTGATTATTTGTGGATATAGCTATCATGTGCATTATTCTTCGGCTGGATCTCTTGATTTTACATTGGACTTAGCATGCTATTCAAATTTGGTGATTACATATATGGCATATAGAACTCCCGTTGCACTCAGTTCAGTTCTGGGTGAAGTCGTTAGACGTTGGTCCGCAAATACCAGTGCGTATCATAAGATGGCATAACGAAAGTGAGTGATGGCGTGGCAGTAGGAGGAAGCGGAAAAAACTGGTAACTGCATTGGGCTGGCACAAGTTACAAATGCTCTTTTCTTCGCTTCGTGTTTGCAATTCTTGGTGGTTAATGTTTGCAGATGTCTTCTATACCTTAAATGTGAGCCCCAGCACAGATGTCGTACACAGACGTACAAAAAAAACAACAAAATAAAAACCGAATCCTAATGCTCTCACAGAGCATTTTCTTGAAAGCAAAAAACGCGCAAAAGTTATTTTGTCATCTTCTCTGAGCGCACCGCCTATCTATGGCGCGGAGGTTCCAAAGATCCTTCTGCGCGTATTTACGTAGCGCAATATCATGGTGGTGCGTGGGACACGATGGGCTTACCACCGTCCGCTGACGCCTGCTAGTTAAGAAAGATAGACACTAGAGATTCTCAATGCCATTGATCTCGGCGTATCCATCATGATCTCCCGGCTTGCACGGTAATTCCCTTACTCTTGATGACTCGCTCATGACACGCCTGCGCACCTTTTGATATCGTCATTATAGTACACATTACATGCTATCCATTCCTAGCTGCGAGGAGCACCAATCTATCACGACTTACCAAAGACGAAAGACTCAAGGTCAACTAGTTCACGTTCTCGTCCGCTTATCAATTATCCCAAAAAACCGAACAAAGATGACCGGGTATTTCAGTCGGAGGCGCACCTAAACACAACACATTCACCATCCTTATTTCTTCGCCGGTTCAGAACTGGTGATCCTAAAATTCTTAAAGGCGAAGCAGATAATTCTATCGCGTGTATGGGCTCACGCATAGTCCAAAGAGGGCACGGAGACTAACGACTAAATGCGTGTCAGGTACAGCGTATCCATTTTAGGACTCCATGACGCTTTTTGGTTGCCCTACAATATATTCCACGTCTGTTAGTATTGCGGACTATACTTCCTGTTGCGTAACCGTCACAGTGGGGGAAGAGTCACAGCCAACAGGTATCATCCCAATTTTCAAGTTCGCCATCAGTCCTTGAAATTAACCATCCGAGCGTCCCTGATACTGTTCGACGCGCCAAGGCTGTAATCGTCTTTCTGGCACGCGCTATTTGGCTCTCCCCGCGGAGCGATTGATGATTCTATCTCCTCGTCAACGTCAGCAATCCCTTCAGGCATCGTCCTAGATATGTAGCTGATCGGAACACATTCCCATTTTTTCCACGTTAGCCAATCACTGTTACATCCAGCAATCCTGAAAAATGGGGGCACCATTCTGTAGAGACCCGGTCACAGTTCGTCTATATTGATTTAAGCTCACCGGTTCCCGGCGCCCTCGTTCGCCCCTGGCACGCGATTTGAGTTGCGTGGCATTCGTTGACAATCTTGATTGAATTAATGTCTACCGTACATAAGACTATCCAGCCTACGCCGTTGCCGTCGCAGGTCATTATCATAGTCTGGCTACTTTAATCTCGTATCGAACCCATAGTAGAACGTGACCAGGGAATCCTTAGGCGGAAAGGGGATTGAAAAAGTCTCTGGTATATCCTAACGCAGTGAATCCATAATCTTAACTGGCGTCTCTCCGGTGTCACGTCGAAGGTTTCAGTCCTAGCGTGCGGTATTATTCATAACATGTGCTTCCGACACTCACCTGTCTGCTATCCCCACGTGTCTCGCTACAGCAGATTATCAGGTGCCTCGTTCATAGCGACATCTTCTGCCTCTCGTGTCTTCGCAAATTCTACAATATGTCGCTCATATCCTGCTATTGCTTTACTGCCTCTGAACATTCACGTGGTACAGCCATTCTTGGCGACCCATACCGTCGGTGATCCAAAGCGTCATTCTTCGCCCTCTCGCCGCACATTTCTCGCTCAGTATATTTTGATTGTACCACATACTCGGACATTATTTCCATGCTCAATTCAATCTATAGCCGTCATTGTCACAGCCTTGTGCTGCGTTAATCATCCCTTGACCCGAGAGTACATAGCACCCAGTCGCTATTAGAGTGCCTACTTTTTTTTCTCACTCCCCTGTCGTTCTGATCGCACGCCTTCGCGCGGCATTCTCTCCTCAGAAACCTGTTCCCGGTGTGTGTTCACCGTAGATAGATACATAAGTGAACGCCACTCACTCGAGATTGTGGTTCAGCACTCTCTGTTCTTACATGTTCTTGCTCTCTTAACCTCTAAATTCATATCCACCTGCCTCTCTGCTCCGGATATCTGCCTGATTTTGATATCAACCTCGCTTATTTTAATTTTTTTATTTTTTTTTATTTTTTTTGTATATTTACCATACGGACAAGGTTTTTTTTTTTTGTCTATTTTTTGTTTATTTGTTCTACCTGTGGTCCACTAGCCTGCTTTGTGACTTGCTTCTCACCAGTTTTTCTTTCTATTGTTCTTTTACAAATTAATAATTACAGTAGTCTTTTTCCTCGCGACTCAGTTGACGCCCAATTAGCTATAGAAGAGCGTCCACGATATTTACGGACCACCAAGTAATATTGGGAGGAAGAGACGACACCAAAAGGCTGCACGGTGTTTGACGCACGTGGGGCAAAACGACTGGGTTGTGTGCTAAGACTGATAGGAACAAGCGCAAGGATCCCTGAAAGAGGCACTTGAGAGGCCTTGCACAGGCGCACAGAGGAAGCGTAAAGTTGTACGGCACAGGCTTTACCACAGGAAAGTGCACAGACAGACATCTAGGCACACAGGACAAGGGCGGAGACGACAGTGAAACACTCGCGTTTATTGCTTTTGTTTTTATCTTTTTCTGTTGTTTTATGTTTGATCTTTTTTTTGTAGAGTCTCTCCTAATACTATTTTACTCGTAGTCGCAGTTTCCTTTACAAAGTAGGTCCAAATTCCGAATAGTAGTTATTAAACTCATTGTCTTAACGTCTACCATTCTTGTCCCATATTCCAAGACAAATATGGGATCTCTTCAATTGGAACTAGTACTCTTTAATTTCATATTCCCTATATTCTTATGTATTCCGTTTAGGTACAGTCAAGATTTTTCCTTTTTAAGAATGGATGTCTTTGATTAATTCTATCATACTTTCCATCACTGTAAACATTCATCAGATAGTTTATATTATTTCATCCTCTTATTTCTATAGTAAATTTTGCTTTGTATTTTATATATTACTATCTTTAACTCTTATCCTCTTATTTACAACACATAACTGATAGCGAAATGTCTTTGTTTCATACCATAAAATCATTTTTACGTTTTGAGTCTTTGCTTAAGAAGAGGGATGTGCAACTGCTGAGTAGGTAACTTGTTATAACTGAAGATGAACTTTTGATCTTCATAAACTTGTTTTAGATTAAGACAACTGCCATCGCCCCATGGAAGCTTGCTTGATATCACACCCCGGGTGGACAGTAATAAGTTTTGATATCATCGGGAGTACTTCGTTTTTAAATCAAACAGGTCCCCTGTCTTGTCCGAAACGCGCAATCAAATTACAGAATCTTTTAGATCAGAGTTTAACTAAGGATTTATGACTCAATAAAACTTTGAATGGCAAGTGATAGGACTAATTTGCATCATAGTTGATGGGTCACACCTAAGGTTTTTAGAAAAAATCCCATTACAAGTAAATTTTATCGACATGATAGATTAACTGTTTTGTGTGAGAGGATGATATTTTACCTTCTGTATGAAACGATAGAAATCAAAGCTTCCGCCCCAAGTACGTTTCGGCCCCCATGGACACTTCCGCGCGCCATATCACTGTTTGGGCATTTAAAACTTGGCCATCATCATCCCTCAAATATGCTTCGCAGGCCCTTCCGGTCTCTCCGACACTACGTTTACTCGCACAGCGCTCTGTAGTAAGATCAGCTGCGCGGATTATTCTAATATTCAATTAACGTCCTGGAAGTGTCTGAGCCGTAGTGTCCAACTGCATGGGCCGAAGTGTCCATGGGCCGAAACATCTGGCTACCTTATAGATAATTGATTATATATGGAAAATAAAATCATATTTTCACTATCAATAGTTTACCAGATTTTCCATCATACCCATTCAAAATGGTAGCCAGATGGCCTAGTATCCACATTTGATTTACACACATTTATAAATTGGCAGCCTTTTGAAACTGCTTACCTTTAAATTTTGTCATTTCTATTTACAAAGTGTATTTTTCTAAAATTATGTTTTACGAAAATGATAAGATTTTTTTTTATGTTGACCTACACTTCAGGGATTTGTTTTGTCTGACATCTTAAAAAATGGTGGAAACATACACCTTTTCTTTCATGATAAATAAAATTAAACTACAACTGATTGAAAAAAAAGAATTTTAAAGTTTGAACACATAGATTCCTTAGAGTTCCTAGAGGGGATCATCCTAAGATCCATGGTAACAACATACATATACTACTGTATATACTATCATGCACTGTCACCTGGACCTCCAGTTCGACTTTGATTACTAGCATCATGTATAATCATAGTTTACACATATACATTCACGTGCTCCCTATCACATCTCTCAATAAGGTAGATGTAGAACAACCA
>CAJDSM010146804.1:0-15595 GCA_903981925.1 Ostrea lurida
GCATGTCATAGTGTTCAGCTCCTAATTGAAATTATTGTACAACGAGATAGTCTTGCAATGATAATTTGTTTTGACGGTGATGGATAGTGGGGTTGAACAGTCGTTTTTATTAGAAATTTTTCTGAATTAGTAGTAAATATCTTGTCAATGGTACCGTTACTGGTAGGTAAGGTTAGGGACTCAAGAAGAGCACATACTAATGTGTTGGGCTACTAAATGTACATCATATTGTGATAGTGATCATTGTAACGCACGGCGACGGGTAACGAGCGCACCTGGTGCTGTGGTGCAATGGGAAGGGGTCGCCCAAAGGGGAGAAGTGGACACTGGGTCGGAGTCAATCAGATGATTTGTTGTATCGGTGGGCGGGGTGCGGCTTGTAACGCTTTGTAACGGTTGAGGCTTCAAGAGTAGGCGTAATTGTGGAGTTGCGCAGATGTGGCCATGAAAATTTACGAGCGCTGTGTTAATGTGCGACACAACAGCACTGGCATTTCTATTATGAGTTGGCTAGAGTGTAGTATATCGTACTAATGTGATCGTACCATAAGCTACCAAGTAATGTATTTAACATTTGAGGCGACAAATAAAAGGCAAACAGGTGTATGAAACATATCGGTAGGCTTCGTTAGGACTTGTGCCATTTCTTGCTGAGGATCAGCAAATATTTTTTCTTTTAATATTAACTGTTCATATAGTAAAATAGCTCTCTGAATGATAGTGAGTTTAAACCTTTAAATCATTGATTTATGGTCAATCAAATGATTAGTCATTTAATTTTTAATTGTATATCCAATAACAAGAGGGTTACGTACAAAAAAGGGGTCTTCTTGGTGAAAAGAAAAATTTGCGGGGGGAGTGTGTACGGGGAGCAATTGGGGGTGATAATGCGTGATGTATCCTAACTCTGGTTAATAGATGAATGATATCATGTATTTTTAGTGTTTATTATATCTCCTAAGAGCCATTTGATAACTATGAGGTGAAAAAAAAAATCATACTTAAAACTAGTTCATATTTTTAACAAATGGTAAATGTAGAAAATGAGTCTATGCATTTTTTGTTTAAAGTTGCGCCAACAACTGTGTAAAAAAATTGGCCTTCTATTCTACGTGGTTGCAACATCCATAGTCATGTGAATTCATTATTAAAATCAATTGAACTTTTTTAGAGGCTGTATTAAAGGCTAAAAATTAGGTTGAACACGTGAGCACAAGGGAGTATTAGAATTGTGATTTAGTTAGTTTATTAGATCAAAATATCTATCTTGCTACGTATAATAGCCTTGCTTTCCTTTTTTTTAGGGCGCTGGAGGTACTCCTGCTAAATATTGACTGTGAGGTAATCTCGAAAATAACTCGATAAATTTTGCGAATTTTGTGTTATTGACTTCATTAAATATGTGATAGTTAAAAATTAATTGTAAAACTGGTGAGAAGATAAGACCAAATTAATTTTGTGAGTAGGCTTCTACCTTAAGTGGTATTTTTTAAAAGTTTTTACACAACACATCAAAATCACGTGATGTAAAATGTCCGAGTCAGCTAGAAGAAAGTTCAATGAATTCCGGATGATCTTCATAGCGCAATTGAGAGGATAGTTGATGCATTCAAATTGTTTAAAATTGTCGGGATCGATATCATTTTTATCATTTCATCGATACCTAGTTTAAATAGCACTTTGATGAAAATATGAAAAATGAGCTGCAGTGTCTTTAAGATGGCTACATTAGATTAAGCTAAATGACTGACAGAAATTCAGAAAAAGTTACACGGCTATTTTCGTGACATCGCATATTAAAATGTACGCAGACTGATTATTGTTTGAAAATACTGCGCATGGTAAATAAATGCTGACTAATAAGCAGATGGAGTTTAAGGAACAAATTGCATGCAAAATATAAAGCAGATTGTTATACAAAACCATTGGCCATTTACAATACCTTTACATTTAGCTACATTTTTTATTTAGGGCCTAAACGAAACTAATTAATGTTCCTGTTTTTTAGAATTGCATCTCACTCAGAAATAATTATGCCACAAATTATTTACATCTCTATTTTACATATGTAAGTGAAAATTTTCCCACCTCAACAAATAGAGGATCAAGGTAACGACTATGTTGTCCTATGAATTTATGTGAGAAACGGTCAGCGCGATCTTGCCCCCGGTGTGTCGTTTATATTTGGATGATGTAAATCTTTGCACCTAGCCAGTGATGACATTTATCCACCTGATGAAAGCTGTTTGGTACACGACATAACTCATGACGCAAGGTCTCTGCCTTCCGGTTATCAATGAAGTATATGTGATTCTTTATATACATCTAAGAAGAATTTTTTGGGGTTTACGTAAACTCTTTGCATATTTTTAAAAATTGGATTACATTGTTTGCTCACCTCTTAATTTGTATTCCGTATGGGAATTGTGGGAGATTGATCGCTTCTCGTTATCTTCAACTTTTTATTATCTATTCAGCATGAAAGAATATTGTAATATACATGTATATGGTCTTGTAGTCGCTTTTAAAAGTCCCTCATTACACAGATAGCGCAAAANAGATTGATCACTTTTCGTTATCTCCACCTTTTTATTATCTATTCAGCATGAAAAAATATTGTCATTCATTGACAACCGTTTTAGATTTTTTACTCAACTGGTTTACACAACACATGGGATTATACTTTTCAAAAACAATACCGGTCGCCGTACCTATAGTTAGTGGTTTTCGGGTTCAAACCCCAAGACGTACATGTATAACGTAGGTAGTGACTGTTCCTTCGACAAGCGTCCGCCATTAAGAATTTAAAGTCCGAGAATTTCTTGATAATGATGTTAAGTAAACAGAGGTCACGAGTCCTCACTGCAGTGGCCATAAGCGCTAAAGTATAGGTCTAAATTTGTGGCCAGTCGCCTACCGCTAGTTAAGTTTCTACACGAGTCATTTGTTTAAAAGAACGTAAAACAAATTACAAAGAAAACAAAATTAGAAATATGTGTTCTCGGACGAACAAATAAAATCGTTTACGACAGAGTACGAATCACCGCATAATTCATTAATGTTGGGGTTAAGTGGAAAGGACCCGCGATATTTTTATTTCTGTAGTATAGATCAAAATCACAGTATTGACAGGTTTTGATCTTTGTTGTCATGATAAAGTAACATTAACTTCAAACCAATATTGACCAACACTATATCAATGAACTAATTAATTACAGGTCCCCAAGGGAATAATGTGGTTTTTCACGATAATCTAAGTTGTATGTGTAATCATGGACATCGTTCATACAAGAAATTATACACGATGTCTCATTTGTCATCAGTTCTATTCAGAAAAGAATATATGCCGTCAACACGGGCGTCAACATAAGCAACAATCCTTGAAAAAAGTTCATTTTTTTCAAGTTTCATAGTCTACATCCTGTATATCCCTCAAATATACATCTACGATTGCATCCAAACTTTTTAATTATAAATTTTACAGTGCCTTGATATGGACCATCTTATAGATAATCCACTTACGTGTTCTTATCTTCGGTCTTCTTTCGACATTTAGTCCAGCTGGACATGTCATTAGCGGTGATGTTAATATACTAGTAGTTGGATCTGAAGTTATTTGTTTAAAAACAAATCTTATATTCAGTGAATCCCGTTTGTTTATTGTTGTTATGTTTTTTTAATTGGCTACAGAACTTCATCTCTATTATGAATTCCGTCGAACATTATGCCAGATGATGGGATAAACCTGAAAAAGAACTTGGTGTAAAGGCAAAGATAACGAACAGTGATCAATCTCGTCAAGTTCCATAATTGAGGTATGATGTTTATTCGATTTGCATAAACTAAGAAGATGTTTTTCTTTGCGGTACAACTCACCGAGCTCACTGGAGCGCAACGAGGGGCATCTCTCGGTACTAGGAGGAGTATTAGCACCCCCTGTGCATCGGCTTGACCTGTCACACCCGCCGTTGCAGAAGAACGATAGTCATTGCATCGATACCCGCGAGTGGATATCGGGGAACCCTCCTACGCGAAGTAGGCTCATATGCTCAAGTAGTGTTTTGAAACGGAGTTGCTTTTACTATGCTATGATTTTTACTAGCCTCAGACAGGCAAATGATTCTATCAATGTAGGATTTCATTTATTCAGTAGTAAACTATAGTATTCAAAATTTTATATTTTATTTTATATCACAACCGACATTGATATTACGATTTTTTTCGCTGCCTTTAAAAGACCTGTTGAAAACCCTGGTTATATTACTTCAACATAATTTGTCTTCAGTATAGCTAAGTGCTTGCTTTGAATTCTATCAATAATTAAAATTGCTCATATGCAAAGAACGACAATTTGCTCGTGTTGTGTTTTTGTTGTCGAGAAATAAGCCTTGATGATTTTCGCACAAGATTTACACTCCATATGGCAGAGGTGGGATGATGGGATATTTGGACTAAGCTAATGGGAACGTTGAACTATGTGAGAAATGGGAGAAATCGTCCTTCGGGTGTTGTCAATATTAGACAGTTGAGTAGATCTAGTCTTCGCCAGTTGGTGTCAGAAATGTTTCTAATTGAAAAATACGTCCATGCAGTAGTGAAGCAGAATGGAGAGTGGTCATTTGTGTGTACCTTATTTCTAAAGGAGGACATTTCCGTGCCATGGGTAATTCCAAGCAGGCTGTTTGGAAGACCACTAGATTGCAAAAACTTTCTTTTCTTAATTGAAGATAACTCCAAATAAGAGGTTCCAATATTCTAGCTCTCAATTTCAGGTTATCAATTCGAGTACTTGTGTTAGATAGAGTGGAGTTTAAACAAAATATTTTATATTTTGAGAATAGTGATTCACTAGATACAGTTTATATTTCCTTTTTCCACTATTTTTTTATTAAGAAGCAACTAGGTCTTTAGTATAGGAAACACTTGTTACAAGATCTTGTCTTTAATTATTATCGGCTGGGTTAATGGGTCGTTTAAGTAAAAGTAGTGGAAAAAAAAGTCACTCCTCGTTTTCGTGATGTGTTCTAGAATTCGAACGCGACACTGCCAGTCAGATGTTGATATGTGGAAGGTTCTGGGATATCAAAATTCAGCTACAATCATATTAGAGTTTTTTTAGAATTCCACATTCGAGTTTACACACTTCTGGCCATTAAACTTCCGTATTATGCTCCTTGTATAGACTAGCTGTCTCGATATATTTTCTGTGAGGAGTAAAGGCCCAGTGATGCTTTTTTGGTTGAATTAGTTTACATTAGGAATCTGCAAATTATTCTATTGTTATTTTGGTCAAGGTGTTTTATGGAAGAATTTTGAAATCCAGGTACTAGGAGGGTAGTTCATATTCTTCTCAGTTTTGAACCATTGTTCCTGGATATTAACAAATGCTTTGTATCTTAACATATCTTGCATATATTTGATTATTGAAGTAATTTCTGTTATTTCTGAACAGAATCCACAGCTGCAGGTGTAGATGTTAACGTACAATTGTCGCAGAATATGGTGTCTGCAGTTTTTTGATGCGAAACGCGCTATAAGAGTACCAAAGTTTTGGTTTATAATGGGCCGATACGAAAGACCAGGTATTGTTACAAGCTTGGTCGGCTGGGATACCACGAAATACTAGTTCCTACCATTGTTTTAACCTATCTTAATTCAATTGAATACACAATATTCCGAGTTAGAATACACGAGAAAATTCAAGATTTATCAAAAAAATAACCATTGGACTAGATTATTTTACGACGTGTTTATGTGCATACGTATTTAGCATGAATATCAGAAAGTCACACGGTCAATAATAATGTGATAGTACTACTCATTATACTCTCTCTCTCTAAAGATTTCAAATTATTGACTCAGCGAACTCACTAGGTTTGATCTTTCTTTGTGTCTTGTAATTGACCCATCAATTTACTCGGCATAATCTTCCGAATATTATTGCTTTATGAATGTAGAGTCGGAGAGTTAAGTCGCAAAGTGAAATAATGATTACTCGCATGTTACATAGCTGATGTTTAACGGAACTTTTAAGTTAAAGGAAATGATCATAGGAGTTTTTCGTGTAACTTTTCAAATACTTATTTACCATAAAAGTGTAGTTGAGTAAAGAGTACTTAGAAGAATTGTAAACAACATAAGTGCGTGTGGGTGGTATGGATTATGTAAGTTGCATAGTCTCATTGTGAGAAAAGACGGTTAATGAAAGTGCTGTTTGTATCTATTTAAATATGGAAATATTAATAATTCGTCTATCAGACTCCCATACCAAAACACATTAAAGAGAGTGACACACTTCATCTTTATCACTATTGTGTTATAGTAATAAAATGGACAAGTTGATTTATAACAATTTGGTTATATGAAACAATTTTGTAGTTGTTCTACTATATTATTTTTTTCTGTCGCCAACTTATTAAAGACTTATAAAAAATTTACATTTGTACTCTTAGATTACACACTTAATAGTTCCATAAATTATAATAACGTCGCTAAGATATCACATATTCACAGTAAATTTTACGGTAATGGACCATACTGTGTACTCCAAATGCCCTTTTTTAAAAGGGTAAGTTAGATTATTATTCTTCTCAAACTATACTCATAATCGTGGGGTTGTTAAAAAACTTAAACATATATCTTAATATCTCCTCTCAATTGTACTATATAATAAATATTTGGGAATGTAGCTCTCTATTACTCCATTTGACTATAGGGCAAAATCTACCAGTTCTAGCTATCAACAAATTGTTGTGGTAGATTGTAATCGGCTCCCACTTGTTTCCTCTGGCGCATAACTGTTTTTATTTATATATTATTTATAGGCAAATATTTTAACTTAGTCTTTTGAGATCCACGGAAGAAGCTGATGGACCTCTGGACAATGTCTTATCCACTCATATTCATAGTTATCTCATCTGTAATGTGCTATACACTAAGCTATAATACTTGGAACTAATAATCTTAATATAATATTTGCATTGCAATATATGTTTCGAAAGATTTATCCTTCAATAATGAATACTTACAAAAATACTACAGGGAGGGTGCAGGGAAAGGGAGCCCGGTGATTGGGCCACTTGTCTTCCACACCATTTCCTCTTATATCGCCGAATAGTGTCTAAAGGGGCGACTTTATATGAGGTTTGTCTGTGTATACAATTCGATATGTAAGAGACCGAGTTAAAACTACCGATATTATGGTCCCTTGATGTCAACATTCACTACGAGGCAAAATATTTAAATGATGGGACGAAGAAGATCCCTCCCTCTCCCTAAAGGTACTTGAAGTGTATATCGCCATGCCATGTATTTCAGAATTTGGACTTAGTTATATAATGTATACTCCTCTTGTGTTTTTATCGTTATCTACATGCGTGGAATTCTAGTTACAGACTGTTGACTCCTGCATATTAACTAACCACTCCACTCGAGAAATTTAAATGCTCAGAGTAGAGGTGTTACCGGTCAACTGGGCTACTTACAACTCCTTCAAGCTTGTCGTCACTTGATATTCCCCACCTTTGCTGGCTCTCCCAGGCCGTCCCGTGTTTCTCGCCGAGACACAACACCTGTCTAACTTTGTATTCTTATATATACTCGCATTAAATGTGCAGAATTGTACTACAGTTCTCTTTAATGGCTTTTAGGAAGTGCGAGTTATGTTGGTGATATCATTTAGGTTGATTTATTTTTGCACGAGGGAAGTTACTGAAATTATACAACAATCAATTTATTAAACTAGCAATTATTCAAAGTATTCTTTATAGTTATATACATTGTAGGATTTACAATGATAAATCAATATTTGACCACAAGAAAGGGTGAGAACAGAGTCAAGTCAATGGCTTAAATCATCTGAATCGTTCAAATCTCAACGATTTTTAAAATCGGATCATACTCGATTGTTGATTGCAATTGGATCGCTACTTGTACTCAATCAAATTTTCAATGCGTGGGAATTAATAGGGCTCAAGTTTGTCTCATGGTCTTAGGAGATCTTGAGATAGAATTCTCAGACTACCTCGCATTTGGCTCAGGGCTTAGAGCATAAATCTTCAGGCCATGTTATTCTTCAAGTGTGGTGATAACAAAAAGTTGATGATAACATACGACATACGGCCACTGATACTTGGTCGCTAGTAAATCATGATAGATATGAGAAATAAAGCGATGCAACTAGATTAAACACACCTTGAAAATAAGATCACTTTTCGTAAAATCGGAATATTATACATGGCCGTAATTATGGTCGCCGATCTTATAATTTGATCTTTCAAAAAGCAAAGGCGCATCCAAGTCCTAGTACAGACATTATTTGTGTTTCGTTCGTTTATTTAAGACTATGCGCTCTGTTTTATAATTTTCTAGTGTGACTCTCAGTTACCCAATTTTTAGTGGTAAGTAGGAGGTCGGCTATGATTTATTTTTCGGAAGCGCTAAATTTAATTTTGTATCTTATTTACAAAGAGGACTCATATGTCCATGATATACATGCAGAATGAATGTTAACTATTCTGACTTTATTATTATTACATACGTGTTTTAGCGCTTTTTTTAACGTCTCTCCTTAATTGACATGATTGGGAGTGGTGGGGTGCGGATTATTCCCTTTTCACTTGTGAAGGACATGCTCGTGTGACGATTCATCTCTCTGTACAGCGATATTCAATCACTCGGAATTACTTTCATGGAGAATTATCTTTTTAATTTTCACATGTTGAACCAAAATGGCACCAAATAATGTGAATTACAATTGGTTCATGAATGGATTAGAAAAGTAAACTAGCCCGTCAATAATATAAATTTTCCGTTAACGTTTCATCATCAGATCGGTTATTGGAATTTATGTCGTTATGCAGCAAAATTTCAAGATAAAGTATAAAATGATTTATTTTCTATGTTAAGAGATAATCAATCAATATATCCCAATCGCCGAAAGGTATCTTGATTTTTGTCATACGCTATGATTAATGGCAGTGGTTTATGAAAAAAATGCGACTTCCATAATCAATGTTATACGATAATATCCTTAGTAAGATACATAGATACAAGGAGAAACCAACAAACACACAAAGCAAAAAGAGCCAATTATAACAGAGATAGTTCGCAGAGACGAATATAAAAAAACAGACGGCCCTTGGCACCACCTTCCATATAAAAATAACAACTTTCAGCAAGTTAGACATTTCAGAACAGGTATTCTCGCGAAAATATGGACACTGACCAAGTTCCAACATTTTTCGTTGGGTGCACATTATCATCTCTCCTCAATCTGCTCTCTAATATATTTCATTGTCCAGAATACCTTCTATTATCTCCTGCAGATTTTTATGGTTGTGTTTTCGGCGATGTTTAGACGAATAAGTCAACTGAATGCTCCTAAGATGTCTACGAATAATTGTTTTTAATATTTGCGGAAATCCTGTGACAAAGAACGTGTTTACATAATGGATATTTATTTGAAGAACATCATTTATTCTCAGTTGCCCCGTCTAATTCCACGACCCTTCTCCGCACTGCCCGCTCTCGACTTGTTTCGTACGAAAATATAATGCATAAATGCTCAGGGTTTTCCTATTCTTGTATACTATTATGTATTAATATACTGATTTGAACTGTTGGGAATTTTACCTCGCTCTCAAATAGGGACTCAAATCGGCTGGTCTTTGAAATGGATACGTTGATCAGCAGGGGGATGCTTAACTCGCAACCACTTATTGCTGTATCACACTTTCCTGTATGTGTTATTAACTGGTCCAATGTTTTTAGCCTCTTACTATTATCTTTCATTCATCGTTAACTAAGTGAGATTTTGTGCAACTCTGTCTCGTGTGTTTGTGAATTAGTGTTCTTATTGAGAGTACCGCCATAATCATTGCTCAGTTGACTGACGATGATGAAGGAAGCTTAGGGTAGGAGAATTCAATGCTAGCCCCTCGCCACTCACTCTCTCCCCGCTCAGAACAAATGCTCTACACGCAATTGTAATTTGTGATTTTGTTAAATTATTTTCTATTATGATAATTCACTAGCGTATTGCTTAAGAACTATGTCGGGAGTTAACCGAATTAGTGGCTTCCAGTCTAGCATAGAATTCAAATTCCTTGAATTAATTTTGGCCTATCCAGTAAATAGTGACTTGCAATAGTACTCCTACCTATAATCTGTACCCTATTACATTTATAGTTCCAGTGGATAATTTTACTATGTTGTTGATATATTCAATAACCAAATTTACATGCAATAAAATGTTTTATGATGAAATGTTTATTCCATTTCGTGAGGTTTTAACACGGTCACTTGTATGATCCCTGTAAATGGCTACATATGGTAAATGAAATTCAAGTACTGGCTTGCTTTTGATCAAAATGGATTGGTTTTCTCACTATAGAGCTGTTGGGCACACCTTAATCACATTTCGCCATGCGCTTTCTGGAAAATGGGCTTTGTTCAGCGTTATTTGTGCATCAATTCGGACTAGAGAGACACTATTATGCGGGGCCGAGAGATAGTCTCTTATGGAGTTGAGAGACAATATTTTTCTAACAGCGCCATCCTTGCTATGTATTGTCTCCCTATACAGAGTTCATTACGATGGTTTGCATAGCTTTTTCTCGGCTTGACTCTTTTGTCTGTGCAGCCGCGTGCTAATTCGGTCTCAGCATCTGTGATCAACAAGCTACCTCTTATCAATGTTGATGATTAACATGGAATGTAGGACTGGAGTCCACCCAATAAGACAGTTATGATTCTAAACTTAATGACCGTAAGTTGGAGGCAAAACCATCCATTGGCTCAAAATATGACAGTATTACATGCGTTGCGTTGTGTTTCGAATCGAACAATGAACCTCAATGCACACCTTATCATGATTATTTATGAGGGATTACCCCCCCCCCCCCCTCTTCCCTTTGATGCTCTATTGCCTAGTTTAAGTTTGCATTTTAGAACACACTAGCATTTGGCTGCATAGAGATAAGTTCCGTCTATAGCTTCGTAAAAATCTGGCAGTTATAAGATGAAACATTAGTACAAAATGATCACATCAAGCTCACGCCTCGCAACGCTTCTGCTCAGGAACTTCACGGGATGACGATATTGTCGTAAACTGCTTTCGTCATGTGTTTCTCGTTTTAAAGACGGTGTGTACATTCGGACGTCCGGAAAGGGCGGGGGTGTGGAAAACAAAACTTGGTAATGATGTCTTACCGCTGTTGCCGCGCATGTGTACTAACGAGTATAATTTCTCTGAGATCTTGTCTGCCCGTAAAAGCGGGATTTCCGCGTGCGCTGGCAGTTTTGTGGTGAAATCGTAAATTCTGTTCTCTGCCTAGGATGTCTTTTCATAGGCTATCTCAATGTTTATGAACTGATCGTAGGTAGCTGGATTATAGGTTGTAGTTTATTCTGTTCGTGTTAAATGCTTATATAGGTGCTTTCAAAATATTTGTTGTAGATACTGTTTTTCAAAGCCTAGAAATATTATCCAACCACGATGTTACGAAATTTGCTTATTTGTTTCTGTTCGAGTATTGCTTTTTTTTATATATCTTATTTAATTTATATTTTTCTTTATTTTTATAGTTCACTGTAATATTCACGCAGAATACAGATAAAATTATTCTCTATTAGAAGACAAATAACAGCTCATCTCGCATTGCGGACGACTCTTTCTTGCATCTCCGAGGCAGATATCATGAGTAGAAGAGATAGTTTAAAGTGAATATCTTAAAATATGCGTATCCACCTGTGTTGACATCTGTTTGAGCTATTAGATTTTCGTCCTTCATAATATTTCTGTTTTTATGCTCATTTTTTTTCTTTTATTCATCACAAAAGAAATGTCAAGAGTGGTAAGAACACAATTTCTATTCGTGTGTGCTGTTCTCAGTAATTATTATAAAACAATTTCATTTGTTTAGATAATTGATGCAACGCAAGATTACACAAGTTACTGTGCATGTTAACATAAGTACACTGATAATTTTGTGAAACATTTTATTGGAGTCTTTATGAGGCTCCAAAGGGAAAAACTTCAATATAAAAATAAAAAAATTTTTATCAGCAACTTATAAATAAAATTTAAATATTCTTGAATAAAATACTATTGTCTCGATTATCAGTTCACAGAAGTCGTCATGAATCACTTATTCCGTATGTGTGTGGAACGTTGTTACTTAATCTGCTCTATGCGTTGTTAGACGTTCGGCTTGATTGAGTCACATAACATTCGTGAATATAAATGTATTATTATATAAATCTTGTAGCATGGGCAAAAGTACAGACAATATTTTACCCGAAATAAAATGTATTATTTACAATAATCAGAAAGATTTCTTAAGGGGGATTAATTCTTATAAATACAACAGAATCGGCCTTTCCTGCATTCAGTACACCAGTGTACTAAGTCCTCGTGCACATGAGAAATCTCTCATTGAATGCTTGTCTGACTAATATAACCGTCACAAACGACACAGTGATGAGAATTAATCGCCCCTTATGTCCACTGCCCAACGCCCTTCTTTTGTTTTAGTCTTATAATATCTTATGCCTTTTCATTCCATACTCGGACCTGACTATACCTAGTAAACATATCCAATAAAACTATCTCCCGATTTTTGAAAATACAGTTATACTTTTCCTAGATATGTATGAAATGTTTCCTTAGAGGGCAGACCTACTCTCGAATTAGTAAATACACAGGCAAATTACAGTAGATCGCGTGAACCTGTATGTATTGTTTACTGCTTCATGTAAAATTACTAGAATTTCTGAATATGGCTATGTTGACAGTTGATTTGACTCCTATACATATTTAATTGGATATTTTAATACTTGTTTCATATTCTAATTCGCAGCTGGAATGTGTAGAGCAACTCTTGAACACTTTGCGAATATTGATTTGAATTTTAGAGTAAGTTAGTTCGTTAGCAATGAGGCCTGCTGAAGGACTTATTCGATATATCAGATAGGCGGGCACAGGTCCTTGCGTTTGGGCTATCAAATGAGAGACATTCTGAAATACAACATATGTTACGATAGCGTAATTTATGGCGCGTTAAGGGGTCGCCGGTAGGGTTTTAAAGACCTCGATCCGTATACATCAGTTTTGAAGGATAATAGAGTGGAAATAAAGATTCCAGCGATATTATCCGGCATTGATAGTTAAAATAAAACATTCCGCAATGACTTGTAGGCTCATTTTATAACATAACCAAAAATTGCTTTAGATTGCCTTGCCTAAGGGTGTACCTGAACAGAATCTCGTGTTGTAAAGTCATCATTTCGTCCAGTTTATCTACGGTCTTTGCAGTATCTTGATGACCTTGTTTTTTTTCTGGTAGCTGCATTTTACTTAACGGTCTATCACTTATCATATGTTGGAGGTCTCGGATTTCGATTTGTTTTTTCTACCCATTGGTATAGGGTTAGAAATCTTTGTTTCAAGTTATATACTTTTGTCTTATGCATTTAGCTAAACTTGGGGCGTTATCCCGTTTTACTTTATTTCGATTACGGTACCTACGGGTTGTTCTGTCGACGAACAGGTCAGCAGAAGGATGCTTGACTCATCCATGGCACCTGATTGACCCTGCCTTTCCCTGTTATGATCGGTAGTTCGGTAATATGCCCTACATTTCTTTCGTATTTTGTATATGTGGTGCAGATTTTTTTTCAATTGGGATCTAATTGTAGTTTAAAACCAGTTTGTATCCATAACTCTCTGTCTCAATTACCCTTTTTTACTATGTCACAGTAGTGAACTCAGAGTACAGAGAACTGGTTTTCTTGCTCTTTAATTATAGACGTTGGTAGTTACTCCACTGAACATATTAGTCTTTGGGTAAGGCATTGAAAAATTTGTTTCTCCTCGAATGCAAACCCAACTGTTCAAACGCACGAGACGCTCAGCCAGAGTTTGAATTTTGACGAAATGTTTTCTCGGGGTGAATTTATCTAATGTTGACACTCAATCTGACCATTGCATTTATTTTTTATGTATTATATTTAACAATTGTTTTAAGAATTGTCTAGAAAAGACTAAGTTGTGCTCGTTGTATGAAAAATACACAACTGATGAGATGATTCCAGATGGTAAAATGTCTGTGCAAAGGGGAAGGAATTAGAAATTTTTTATGGGGAAATTACCACAAATATATGAACAATATCATGAAAGTGAAACATGAATTCCAACAGTATTTACTTACAATGGATAGCAAGATAATATTTTTTTATTATGTCTTTTAACCGCAGTCAAAATTTCTAAGTATGTCAAAGCCGATATCAAATTTATTAAGACTTTGTCTCCATGGAACAGTTGATTTTTTCTTTATTATATCGTTCGGGAGTCAACCGGCGGTTTACTCACAGTATCCCAGGACTCGCATAAGTTTAATCATACAGTACAGAGACTATCATCGTCGTTATGGTAAGGTCTATTTAGGAAGATATTAATTGTCAACACTGAAACATCAAATTAGAAACCAGACGATCGAAACGGACAACGAGACGTGCATGCTCCGATGTATAAGATATTTTCACGAGAGTGAAGCCAATTAATAAAATGAGCAACTCCGACAAATTTACAAGAGGTTTTTTTTATACTTATATTTTTTTTTTTCTTTTTTTTTTTTTTTATAATTGATTTTTATATAGTTTTTAGTTCAAACAGGGCTATATCTTGATATTAAGTAGTTAGATTGGTTCAGGTCATTATAACCATATAAAAAATTTGAAAAAAATTTTTAGCAATGCAAATATTATGGGAAGATTTTGTAAAATCAGAAGAATAGAGTAATGAGATCATTTTAGAATATGACAGAACAGTAGGAGATAATTGTTTATAAGCTACACAAATTGATATACCAACCTGTTTCATTTAATTCTTCTTTTTTTTTATCCAATTTTTTCATAAAATGTTAATTAGAAATTTTGTGATGTTTGCTTAGATAAAATTTATCATTTTGTCGAAATTGCTTGCATCTTTTTTTCAAATTACATTACTTTCATAAGGGACTTCTCAGATGACCAGTGCTTGCTGTAGTATACACATCATAGTATTTAAAGACTCTAATAAAGTCGAAAATATTTATTGAATCATACTATTGTTTTATACATTTTTATTAATCCAAAAGTGAATAATTAATATTATGACTCTATTTTTAACACAGGTTATATGGCTAGTGGTTGTGCAAAACAAGTTCTCTTTTCTATGGTAGTGAAAATAAAGATCAAAATCTAAGCTCGGAGAGAAAACGCTTATTGTTCAAATAATTAAATGGTGCCGGAGATCCATAATATATGATATGTTTATCTCCAATAGATTCCATATTCTGTTGTGAACAAAAGTCTGCAGTACTTTTGATTAAATCTATCTTTCTGTCTATCAAATTTTTGAACATTGGAGGCTAGAAGAAATTATGTTGCATAGTGATGCTCGAATTGACATGAATTCTGATATTGGTATTATCTCATTTTCTTGTAAGTAGTTTACTGAGTTTCCTTCACTCTTTGAAATGGTAATATTTGTGGAATTAATATATGTCCCATACATTTCGTAAGGTCAAGTGGCACTCAAATATTATAAAATGTC
>CAJDSM010146811.1:0-14317 GCA_903981925.1 Ostrea lurida
GACGAGAAGAGGGATTGTGAAGATATCTACCAGAAAAAGAAGGGAGCGGAAAGGGCTGGGTCACAATTTGAATTTTGGAGCTGGGGGCTAAACACGACAGCATAAACGAATCTAGTTTTCACAAGACACGATGCTCTTTTTCAAAAAAAAATAACAATTCGACTATTGTTGGTTTCTTTGAATCTTTTCTGGAAATAATATATTAATATTGGTTTCGTCAGCCGGTGGTGGGGGTATGGGTAAAGTGAGGGCGATCCAGTAGCCAGCATACACTGTGGAGGCAGGGTGTGGTTAATTCCTGTCCTACATAAAATTAATATAAAAACAAAAAAGACTAATAAACCATAAACTCAAGTTATTAGATGTATAGTTGTCTAGACGGCTCACTCGTTCTGTAAATACGAGAAGTTGTGAATCTATATACTCATAGATATATGAGGTGTATTACATATGAGAGAAGGTGTAGGTTGGGTCTAGTATGGTTATACCGATAGACCCCTTGATGCAAACGAGTAAAAGAGCACAAGTCAATGTAATTATCCAATTGTACCATCTTCGACCAGAAAAGGCATTGACAATAATATATATACCGTTTTGGCAAAGCACTAAACAAGCGGTTGAACATCCAACACTAAAAACAAATCAGACTTGATTGGGACTTTTAATTTTAATATCTATGCACTATTTGCTTTGTTAGGTGGGAAAGGACTAATGGCTTTGACTGGTGTGATAATTATTTTTGAGGAATTCCCCAGCGCCAACTGATTTGGCTATGGATCAGTATGGTTAGGTGTTATTGTTCTGTATTCTCACTGACCTTTTATTTTTTCTTCAAGTGCTTTGATATCTCACCTTTTATTTGTTTATCTCTTTTTTTTTTTATTATTTTTACTTATTATAACGAAACTTAAAACAAATTATTTTCTTCTGCTTATTAGATATTCTTACCATGTCCAGACTATTGTCTTAGTTTCAATAGTTTTTGTTTTATAAATTTCTTGAATACCTAAGATTCGGATCATATTCTTATTATGTTAATATTTGGAAAAAAAATGGTGAGACGCGTAAGTATGTATAAAAAATAATTATCTTGGATTTCAGAATCGAATATTCTCGCTGGGTTACTCTTTTGAGAGTGTGACCTTTGTTATACAAAGTTCTTTCAGTAAAAGTTGAATTGCTCTATAACGAACAAGTGAAATAAAAAACGATGTCAAGCACAACTTCTTGTTAAACCAAGTTCCTTTCCTTGCCATCTTCACAATGTGGTCGTTCCATAATCCCCGAAAGACATCTATAACTCTCTCAAGGTTCAATATGTCTCAATCCCCCCAAGCTGAGTGCTGTAGGGAGACTCTATTACTCTTGCAATTCCACTCTAGGGGTCGTCAGCACTTAGTCTCAGCTAAAAAAATCAGAGTAAGTTGCTACTGTAACTACACAGGAGGCCTCGATTTTTAAATATCACTTCATCATCGCGAGTCCTAAATAATAATATCATACCTGATATTGTGTAGAAATAAATATACGCCAAAGGTTACAAATAAGAGAGTATATAATACTATGCATTAGACGAGATTGACTATCATGGTCCTAGTATTGAACTAAGGTCAAATGTCCACAAATCTCACTATTGACATACAACAATTATAATTGGATTTTGTTTTCCGAGATTATATTGATTTTTTTTTCCTTTGGTGTATCCCTGATTATTTCTTGAGATGGTCTTTCGTAATATCTCGTGACTTTTGTATTCTGTTAGACTGATTTTCCTTGTGATCTGTTCTCTCCTAACTGTTCCGATTTCTTTTATGGGGAAATGGTCGGTAAACACAAAAAATTAATCATTACAATTAACTATAAAGTTTCTGGTCTGAACAATTTCGAGCCTAATCCTATTATTGCAATCACCACCAGATGTAATTCGTTAATTCAGAATTAACAAACACAGATAAATTATAGATTATTTAATTTCAGTTTAGTAAATTTCAACTGTTCTATATACATTATACTTTGGTATTATGTGAAAAGTATTCAATAATTTCTCGATTTGATCATACTATTATAGAGTAAACAAAAATGTTCCTGAGTATTGATATTACCTAATAAAAACTAGAAAGCACAATTTTGTTTATCGCAAATTAACGATCACTAGTGGCTTAGGGCGTTAGCAATGCAAGCTTGAAATATGACCATGAATTTTGTTGTTTCTATCCTGTACAGGTATGTAGAAAGTAACATTAATACTTATAAGTAAAAGACAAAGTAGTGAGGTTTTACGAGACAAGGTGATAGACCTGTTGCATAAGCTACATAGACTTAAGCGCATGTGAGTGTAATCCAATTGCGTAGACGAATAGGCATAGCTTTGCAAGTAGGAAAGTATTATCACAGAGGAATCTGAAGCTTTATCTTATCGTAAAGAAGAGAGACTGTATTAGAAATTTGTGTTGTAATATCCTAAGGTGGAGGAGCGTATGTATTATTTTGAGTTTTATAAGAAATAGCTGTTATATTTGGTGTAGTATATATGTGTTATCGTAAACTAATTAAAATGAATATATCAGATTTTCAAATGCAGGTCTCGTTGCAAATAGCTATTCTGGAGCAACACTACGCGCACTCATAATGAGAATTTATTTTAAAGTCTGAGGAACTCTGAGCACAGCAATACAATTATGCGTCATCGACAAACATAACTGAGGTACTTGAACCTTCTTTGTCCTACCCCACTACAGACATTGAGGGTGCTGATGATGTCTCGTTCCTGAACCAGTCGATAAATAATTATTTTCGGACGACCACACCACACTTGCCTGGCCCAATAACGATACATATGTTGTATATGGAAGAAAGAAAAAATATGGAGAAAGGGTTGGGTGTGTGCCCAAATAAAATATGGGTTGTCGACGAAGTATCACCACTACTATACAAAAGTGATTGACCAAGATAAACCGTCTGCAAATCCCTATTTACATGAGTGAATTTCTTCAAGAACCAGGAGGTAAGGGCTGCGAGAGGTCGAGTCAAGGTATGCTTATCTTAGAATAGAAATCAATAAATACACATCATTTGAGAATGGCTGGTGGGCGTGGTGGCCCCAAATATGGAAGAGGAAATAACAGTCGAAAAATACGTTTGAGGGCATTATAGGGTGTGGGGTTACGGATGTAATATGCATATATCAACCATAATTAGGTGAAAATATCTGAAAAATAATAAAAAAATGCGAAGTAGCTTTATCTCATTAACGTATCTGAAACGGTAAAATCATCGAGTCCAAAGAAACTACACAGTACAAAAAGGACTCCAGTAAATTAAGTACAAGCGAGAGTGTCTAGAACCAGGACGATTCGAGACTAGACAAGCCGTAAACAGAGCCGGCACGATTGGATCAGGTTGCTTACATTGTGTAGAAGAGATATGCATGCTTTCTTGCTTTGACTCTGTGTCTATTATTACTTTATTATATACTCATGTCCCCTGAGGCGCGTTTGGGTCCTTGGTGGGGCCTCATGCAGAAAATACGGGAAAAAAACCGATTTTCCACAACAATGTGATTGATGCATAGAAAATCGCACTAGGGAAGATCGGTTACTAAAGAACCACTTAGCGCTGAAAAGATCAGAATTCTACATAGATGCTTCGAGACATATAAAGTGCAGAATGAGGTTAATGAGTTTATAATCTATGACCCCAGGGGTCAGGTGGGCCATGTTAGGAAAACATAAAGTTGTATCTGTTTTATGAGAAAAAAAGCTGAACCAGGTCCTCAGCATCCCATTTACCGGCATTGGTCGACAGGTCTCGTGTGAGTGAGAATTATCTCGGGTGGGACGTTAAAATAATAATAATCAAGTCCAATTTCAAAATCTTCACACCTACACCGACCAAAAAGTTTAAAAATTTAATGAACTGTTTCTGACGATAGTGCAGAATTAAATATCGCCCTACTATACTAACTATCAGATGCTTTAGAAAAAAAAGATCTTGCGAATTATAAATCAAGGTGACTTCAAGGTGGAGCGAGGATGGCCCAATTGGGCACTTTTGATTGTTATGAAAGAAAAAAAAATAATATTGGGGATATCATGGCCATGCACATAGTAGAATTGTACAATTATTGGATCTTCAAACTTGTAGGTGATACACCAGAACAGAAGCAGTGGCAAGCACAGAAACCCATGAAATGAACATCAAGCTAGAAATAGCGCCACGCTTAAACAATATATGAACAAGGAAGGCAAAAGATAACCTATGTCCTATCCCTAATTTTTTCAATTTTGAATCCTTTAAACATTTCATTAGTGGAAAAATAAATAAAAGTCGTATTGGGGTGGAGGCAAGCCAATTATCAATATGCGATATCAGTGAGACTGATAAATCCTTTGGATTTTTTAGTTTGAAAACCAAAAACATATTTTTTCTTCATTCAAAGTAACTCAGTGACGCTATTGCAAATGAATCTTCGTCCATCGTGCGTTAATATAAAGCAATTGATACGATTTTAATTTCTTCTTGATAACTACCTCTAACCAGTTCAATTTTTTTCATGATTTCGGTATCTAAGCATCTTTGGGACTGCATACATGTTAATTAGGAATCAGCAATTATTAATTTTTATGTTTCTAAAGAGTGTATATTAATTGTTGATAATTCTGTTTTCTTATGGGAGGAACAGCAGTTATCTGCAGTTTTGAGGAGATGACCAGGGGCTTCACAAGTTTTGTAATCTCCAACAAAGCCAATTGACAACTTTGGAAGACTGAGAAAGAAATTACTGGACATTCTCTACAACAAGCACAAAAAATGAGATGACACAGCGAAATGGGTGCTTCGTGTACAACATAATATAAGACCCCAATGAATATCCTACTTGTAATTTTTCTTATATGTATGAAACATTGGGACGATATGTGTAGTCCCTTGGTGCTACAAACTCAGAGCTTCTATCCATTATTTTGCATAATCAGCTCAATGCTTGCAGATATTTGGATTGACTTTTGTAAATTGTGACTGGGCATGTTTTGTGACTCTGTGCAAGTTTTCAGAAATTTTTTACCCAGATTTTTACAAACCACAAACAGAAAGAACTACTGTTAACAGCTGTTAGAAAATGTTGGGTAAGGAATATGTAGCCTCATGATGCAAAGAAAACTTGTTTGTTGTTGAAAGATGGTTTTTTTCAATTGTAAAGTAAAATTTTCTGGCCATGGGTGTAGAATCCGTAATCCTATCTTTCATCCATTTAATTATTATGTGACTAGAAAATTCCTTTCTAATACCTCACAGCAAAGAAACCTTGTTGCTACGCTCTTGCCTTTTTGACAATTTGAACTTGCCTTATGAAAAAGAGATGGATTGAATGGGGACTTTGGATGACTTCAATGCTCTTCTTAGTGAGAAGGATTTTGTCTAATTAGGCCATAACCCAGAGTGACAAAAATGTTTAGGGTTGCTTTCAAAAAATTCATTTTTCAACAGTAATCATGTAACATGCATTGTTGATATAACATCTGTTATTATGACAAAGGATTTCCGCCAATACACTCCTTATTCATAGCCTCAATGAACATGCGGTCAAAAGTATAATGGTGAAAAATATTTTCTTTATTGTAATAGTACCTCAAACCTCTGTGATTTTGTGGTGCTAAATTGAATCATATTTATTGAAACATCTACCCTAGAACATCTAAAAATGATTGAATTTGTATGTTAATGTTGCAATTTATGTTTTATTTCATGCCATGCAACCCAATTGAACAAAGTATGGAACAGATTATCTAAATATTGTCTGAATGTAATTTTCTTGGGTCGTTTGATTATGTGATATAGCAACAAATATCCATAGATGTTCTGCTAATTTTATTTTTAAGACACATTCCGAAATATAAAAGAAAAGATGCTCTTCGTATTGATATTGTACTAGTACTTTATGCATCCAAATGAACTTAGTTAGAAAATGTTGTTGCAAATCCCGATCTCGGGTGCTTTTTATGGTGTTATCGTCAAGTGCCTTCCAAATATACTAGATTTTTGTGTATGCTAAGTGTTGTGTGTTGAAAACAACCCCTAAAAAAATAGAAAGTAATTAGATTTTTATTCAAGTTGCAGATGTCGTATGATTGATTATAGAAATAGTGTAATTTTCCAGGGAACTTGTTTATGTTTTGTATGGACCCACAAGTCTCTATTGATGTTTAGTGCAAAATTTATGTTTTTGATACACCCCTAGATAAATTTAATTTTTGTTAATGTATTTTGAACTTTTATATTAAGATGCATCAATGAACAAAAAATAACGAACTAAATTATAAGCTTATTTTTTGTCAAGGGATTTTCTACTGAAAAAAAGAAAGATCAGCTTATTTTGTGTGCCAAATTTTCAAGTTTTTGAAAATGACGCCCTCTATCATACTAAATGATCAAAATGCATTGCACACTCTATCAAGATAATGTTTTCATTTTTATCATATTAATGTTATTAGTAACGTTTAAAGCAATACTTATATCGAACAGTGTTTTCTGACTTTTTCTCACATTGCTTTGAAAGAGTAAGAAATATTAGTGTTTTTCCTAATGAGCAAACGTTATGAATCAACAGTGTTTCTGACTTTTCTACATTTGCTTGGAAAGAGTATGAAATAAGTGATTTCCCACATAATGTCCCAAGTAAAGATGTTGTGTTTTTGAGACAATCCCCTAAAATAAAATTAATTAGATTATGAATTCCATGTTGCAATTAGTCTTATGAGGAAATGAATTATCAGAAACAAACTAGTGTAAGTTGTGTTTTCCAGGGGCTGTGTTGTGTACCTCACAAAATCTATTGATTTTTTTAGTAAAATTTTAACAGTTGTTGAGACAACCCTATAGACTATAAATGCAACTGGATATTTTTAATTTGTTAATCTTTTTAACTTGTATATATCCAGGAATTTTTATTAAACAAAATTAGGAAAAAATTATGAAGCTGTTATTTTGTCAATGACTTTCTGATGAATCCGTTGCAAAAATCTGCTTTTTGTACAAATTTCAGAGTTTTGAATATGGCCCCTCTTGATCATATTAGGCAGGTCTCAAATTCATTCATTACTTTTCAAGAAATGTTTTAATCTTTTGAAGTCATTGATGTTTTAGATAAAGTTGAAGCAAATCTCTATTACAGTTTTCTTATTTTTGGTTTTAAGAGTAGAAAATGTGATTTTCCCCCAATAGGATCCTATAGTAAAACTGATAAGCCATATTTTTGAGAATGGTCCCGTAAAAAAATCTGGACGGTTGGATTGATAATATTTCTCAAATTTGTTCAATTATGACTAAGACTCAGATGTAGGTTAAAAAAAGATGAATAGATTTTCCTCTATTAGCATTTAAATGTAATGAAGAGCTGTAATTCGGCCCCCTTATATATACTTGAAAAAACAACGTAACTTAAAAATGCCAATTAATATTTGTAATGATTTTGAGACTTGTTCCGGTTAAAACTATGAATTGTATTCTGTTGGTTATCCTGAGTATTTTTTTAAAATTTTTCTACTGAACGACTGTAGTCCATCCATGTGTTCCTGCATCATCAGTTACTTGTGCTCCTACTTCTAGCGACTTCCTCCGTGTTACTTCAAGATCTTATAGCCCCCTGACTTTCTCGTGTACTTCAGACTATTAGCCCAGCGACTTTCTTCTGTGTACTTCAGACCTTTACCCAGTGAAGCTTTCCTCCGTGGTACTTACAACTTTAGCTCCGAGCGACTTTCTCGTGTACTTCAGACTTTAGCCCCGTCGGCTTTGTCGTGTAACTTCAGACTTTAGCCCAGTGATTTCTCGTGTACTTCAGACTTTAAGCCCAGCGACTTTCCTTCGTGTACTTCAGCACCTTTAAGCAACAGTCATTTTTTTGTACTTTTCAATTGTTGTTTCTTAAAAAAAGATAATGCACACATTTTTTAAATTCATCTTGATAACTGCATGCTTCATAAATTACAGTGTTAGCTGCGGACATGTTGCATATTGGAAAAAGGGCCTCTTGAAAGGAATTTTGTTCCTTTAAATACAGAATATTTGGATGCAACATCACCAAACACAATCCAAAGTTAAATCCCACAAATGATGTATAAGAACTCAAAAGATACTCCCAGCCATCCACATGATTCTTACGCTTCATTTCAGTCACTGAAGCGTTGAACAAAAAAGAAATTGGCCCGGACATAAATTCGCATGCTAAAAACCTATGAGTATTGACCTTGAGCGAGATAAAGTTTTATACAGAGTACATGAATGTAATGTGACAATATCATTTCTGGTGATACACTCACATGCAAATATACTCTAGTCTGAGAACTGTATGTTCTTGACTGGAGCTCAAAAGTCAAGGTCATATGTCATATATAGGCTATGAAATGTATGCAACGCATCCTCTAATATTGATACACCCATTATGCTATATACGGTATGTATAACGTCAAAGAACAAATGAAGTTTGGCCTAGACAGGTAATCAACAATACGCAGATGGACAGACAGACAGAGTACATGACACAAGTTGATCGCAAAGCGATGATGCATCCATATGCCAAATACAGGATGCTTATGGCAAGGAACAAAGAAGTTATAGCCCGAGCACAAATTCATGTTAAAAAAGTGATAATTTTGACCTTGAGGTCAAAGGTTAAGACCATACAGAGGTCATGAATATACACGACACATCATCTCATAGTGATACACCCATGTGCCAAATATGGTATGCCTACCTCAAAGAACAAAGAAGTTATGGCCCGGACACGAATCTGCACAGACAAAAGGACGGACGGACAGAGTGATTCCTATATCCCCCCTAACTTGTTTGTGGGGGGTATAATTATGTTTCCGTAGACAATGATATCACAGGATCGCTTTTGTCGGAGGTCCGTGTTGCTCTACACTCGACTTTGTATGTTTGTTTGGAATTATGATTACGTTTAACACGATGTTAACTTCACCTATTTATATCAAGACCGAAGGAACTGCATTTCCATATGGATGCAACGACAACATTTGCAATGTAGGGAATTTGACTGGTCCGTAAGAAAATGACGTGCACGTAATGGATTTTTTTCAAATACTGTACACAAAGATGTAAATGCAGTTATGGACATCATTGTGCTCCTTTGTTAGCTGACCTGTGTTTATATTCTTATGTGGCAAAATTCACTCAAAAGCTTCTACAACATGAAAAGAAAAAATCTCTACCGGTGGCCTTTAATTCGAATTTCGATATATAGACGACGTTTTATCTATTCATAATATATGTCGATTCAATATATCCCAGCGAACTAGAAATAAAATACACCATGTCTGCTTCGAACTTGGATATTTTATAGAACATAGACATTAATGGCAAACTAACTACTCAGCTTTATGGCAAACGGGACGAATTCAGCTTCTCCGTTGTCATATTCCTATATTTATGAAGCAATATTCCATCATCACCTGTTTGTTCTGCGTATGATCAGTTTTTTAATCGAGGCAGCCTACTTACAAACAAGTTGTTGCAGGGGTTTCAACAGTCGCGTTTGTACATTCTATGGTTGTGATAACGATTAAGTTTGCTTGCTGTTTTCAAAACTTTTTAACTTTCTTCTACATTAACACCTTAAAATGAACATGTAGCAAAATGTGAATACAACCTATATATAGCAGGATTTACAACACAAAAACTATATTGAAATATAAATGACATCTGGCTGAGGTTTAAAAAAAATCACAGGTTTTGGCAAGCTTGACATATTTCCTTACCAATGTACAAATACATCACTTTTAAAACAGTTGTCACATATTTCAGTTTCCTTATTTTGATATTCAATGTTGTTTCAGACCGATCAAATCTGCGTGGATAGGTTGATGATAATAAACAAAGGTTTTTCATTGGTTGCGAGTACTCAGTTTTACGTTCATTATGCTTACTGGAAAAAAGAACAAAAAAAAAAAATACCTTTCAGGTCTTCTAGGGAGTGGGTTATAATATCCAGATATTTCTTTTCTAGCTCTGGATCCATGGTGTCTTCTTTTATCGTTTTTGCAGCATCTATGTACGTTGTACTTCCTCCCGAAAGACTACTTTCAAGTTCTCCTATTATTACTTCTAGGTTCTGCCAAAGAATTTGGAACTCTGGATCACGTATAGAGACCCTTGCTGCGTGACCGCAATAGGTGTTCCGTATCTCCCTTATGCGGTCAATATTGGCAGACAAGGATCTATCTCGTGGATCTGGCGGATTGGCCCATCCTTTTGTGTGAGGTGGAAGACCCGTTATGTTTCTCAACAATACATATAATAAAGATAAATCAAAGTCATTGTACGTTCCCTTGAAAGATCCTATTTTAGGATACAGTAACGCCCGTTGAGTTTTGTTGAGATTGGGCCATAACTTACTTTTCTGGTTTTGGAGTTCTCTTGGAAAATTGAATTCTGTGATATAGTTCCTGAGAAGGTCCCTGAATAGGTCCGTACAAGGATCCACAAGTAACCGAGACACACGGGCAGCGTGTGTTGCTTCTTTTGTTGACTTGTACTTGGAACACGCCATAGTTTTCCTCAAATAGAACAGACAAGGCAATTTGTAAAGACAAAGAACAGTGATAATTATTCCTGTCATTATTTAAACAATACGAAGTACGTGTATGTACATGTGTTTTCTTAGTTATGAAACAAGTCGGGTCTATAGTGATGTCTCTTACTTCATATTTAACATGAAAAGGCAAAGATTAACGTACTGTAATCAGTCTCGTACATCCCAAACATGATATTAATACAAAACAAGAGATGGGCAAAGACGGACCCCTGGATACATCAGAGGTGGGATCAAGTGCCTAAGAGGAGTACGCACCCTCTGTCGACCGGTCACACCCACCGTGAGCACATTGTCTTGATCAAGAAAACGGAGTAATCTGTAGTCATAATCAGTGTATGATAAACCGCTTCACAATACGCCAGTTTCGAGATACAAGCTCTTCTGTGTAGGAGGTGCATTTAGTGGAACGTTAAATGCCGAGGTGGAACAGAGTGAACCTACCATCAGTGGAGAAGATGATTAAACGTATTAAAATCGGTTTCTCTTTAAATATACAAGATATTAGCGAAAGTGAAAACGTAATTTGCATACTTACGACCAACGATATAATGTGAGGAATTCCATGTATTTAGTTACTCTCTAAATTGGTATCACTTACTTAGTTTGTGCATCAATCAATTGCGGGTGATGAAACAGCGTATGAGAGACTTGCCGACTACATTCACATATGCATTGATGGGTATTTGTCCCACTCCCGCATGTAAACAAATTCTTTCGCGCCTTTCTATGTACGAGAATTCTCCAAAGGGGAATAACTCGTACACATCTCGAAAGCATTTGATCCAATGACAGACTGTTTTAGATCGTTATAACGACCATAGAATTTGCGAAATACTGTCTTTAAAATTGATGTTTAAACCCCTGCAACAAGAACTTGTTTTTAAGTAGCCTGTCTTGATTAAAAAAACTGATTAAACACAGAACGTGCTCTTGCGTATCAAATGAAATATATATTTTTTTTGACAAGGAGATGATATATCTCCTGTACATGGATACACAAGAGAGGAAGTGTAGATTGATAAAGGCATACTTGTAATTACTTGTAAGGAAATGTTTACTACTTGCACTATACAGTGTATATATGTTGAAGAGAAACTTACTTTTATCAATCTGTTGATACTGAAATTTGTAAGTCAAAGAAAATCTATATTTTCCATGTAGCTGTTCGACCTGAAATTTAAAACCAAGATATGTAGAAACTCTCGAACTAAGTTAGAAATAAAGGCATTTTAACTGTCATTGATGCATTGACGTGCAAATCCTAACTGAATTCACAATGAGTCAGGATTGAACAAATAACCATATTTGTTTGCATTAAGAAAATCAGGTTCTGGAGCATAGTATTCCGTCCCTACTGCAAAGTATTTTCCAATGGCTGATAGCAGTCTAGTAAACACTCGTTTTGCTGTTTCTCAAGATAAAGAATAATTTGTAGCAGACGCTACATGCGATCGGTCAAAATCTGAATATTGTGATAAAATGATAGAGAAGTTGATTATTCCAAAGTAAAAGTGTTACTCAATTTTGCTTCATCAAATTTCTAGCGTCTGCGAACTTAAAGAGGTGTAGTTCAAAAGTAATGTACACTTACAAGAGATTAAAATTTTGACAAGAATGAGCTTGTTACATGTACATGATTCTAGAGCTTGATTGCTAGTTTGAAAAAAATTCTTACCATGAGTATCAAACCAACATTAAACTAGAAGTTCAAGAAGCCATGATTCCATCATATTCCCGGGTACTGAAACTTATATCTGCACTACTTAAGGTTGCTTGTATATGGATATAACTAATCATGATAGCCGTGCCAAAAGAACTAAATCAGAGCCGGAACACAAGTAAAAACTTCGTGGGGCTCATAAGAAGCAGATCAGCAGTCAGCACTAAATTACATGGATTATAGTAGACTTTTAGTATGCTAGTGAAAAGTATTTCAGGCTGGTGATTTGCTGTCATCAATAACCTGAATAGGTTAGTACGAGTTAGTGTTGAATAAGTTTGTGGCGCATATTGCATTGCTTTGCTATTCCTTTAAAAAAGATTGATCCTCTATTGTGGCATTACCCTAGAGCCGAAGAACGTAATCTGAACAAATTTAAATAAGTTTGACTTGAGTATGCTTACCAACAAGTTTCATTATGACCCTCTTCTTTCTTAAGAATAAGAGTTTTTAAATGACCCCACAATATTTTCACCATTTTCTTAGCATTTGCCATTAAAAGAGGGCATAGTTTCTTTGAACAAAATCTAATTTGATTTTCACCAAGAATGCTTTTCCCGAAGAAGTCTGTTTGATAATGGCATATTAGTTCTGGAGAAGTAGAAAAATTTCTTAAAATTTACAGATATACAAATATTTAGATGCTGATAAAAATGTTACCTAAAAAGTATCCTTGAGCTTTCGGCTTCAATGAACTAATATCATAAGAAATAAACACATTGCAATTACCGTCCTTGAATAAAGATATCTATCTTTTCTTCCCAAACTTGACAAGGGTCTCGATCTCTATCATACGCTCTTCTCTCTTCCTGTTTCTATCATCCAAGTACAGCACCTAAAAGCATGCACTGATTAATTGTTAATATCATTTATAATAATCCCTATTAACAGGAGAAAACTAAAACTAACAATAGATGAACCTACTAACGGTTCCTGGAGACAAGAGCATATAACTCTAGCTCTAGTATTTCAGAATATTTTGATCCACTTAGAAATTATTTCTTTTCAATTCTGATACATTTGCATGAAATATTTTCAGTAGATTTGGAAAGTGTACTAATGATGTTTGGAAGACCTCATCTCAAGTTTTCTCATTCTAAAACTGATTGCCTGTGAGATCTCTCAGCATCACAGCTTCCGTTTGTTGTAGTTTGATATGTAAAATGGCTAGGTGAAAACGTAATTAGAGTTGTGAAATAATTATTGCAAACCCAATGGCATTTATTTAATCTTAGAATCATCTGCAGATTTATAACGACATATAAATTGGCGAAAAAAACAATAGGTTAAACGTAATTATTGTCCCAAAAACATATATACAAAGTCGAGTGTAGGACAACACGGACCTCCGACAAAGGCGAAGGCAGAACCAGGTGCCATGAAGGAGTTGATTATCCTCTTGCTGACCAGTTCACAACCTGCCAGTTGAGCCGTGAGTCGAAAACAAGGTAAACGGGATATATCCGTAGTCAAATTTAATAGCGAAAAATGACAGGTTTAACAAAGGTATGAAACGAAAACAGTCAAGATACTGCTAGTAATAATTGTAATCGCAAACAAGGTCATATTAGCGACCGTAATTGCTAAATGATTGAACTTTAAAACGAGAAATCGCTTACAACCCTGCAACATCAACGTTTTAGTTAAATTTAGAAGTTCATAGATCTCGCTTTAAAAAGTCCTCATACGCATGGCATGCTCTTGCATATCTAATCAACTGGGAGATATACACTCCACCATAAGCAGGTGATAATGGCACATTACTACATAAAAAAGAAAAGTTGACGATTGCAAAGTTAAACGTCATCACGTTTATCATATAATGTGTTATCAGTCTGCCATTAGAGTGAATATTAAGTAAAATATCCAGATACGAAGCAGATATGTCAGATTCTGTGGTGTCCTTTATTTCGAGTTCGTTGGGATATATCATATGGACATACTTGTGAAAATAAAGATTGTTAATTGATAAGACATCATCAATATGT
>CAJDSM010146867.1:3009-14736 GCA_903981925.1 Ostrea lurida
ATAGAACTGAGTGTCCAAGAATTCCTGAAATGGTTTCCTGGTTACTGCGTTTAGCTAAAATCTCATTCATCTTAAATTGGGTTCGCTAGAAGGGAGACTGATCCTATAATTTTTCATTCCAGAAAACAACATGTTTCTCAGTAATATCCCTGGTCGAACAGCAACATAAACAGATTATTTGTGTAGACTATGTTATTTTTGAGGTTTTTTAAATGAAAGAGATGTTGCTAAGTCACCTGCTACACAGTCCTCCCTCGAGGTTCCTATATTTAATGTCCTTTATAACCCCGATTCAGTATTTGTACTGATGAACACAACTCTGTATCTGAGATCGAGTTTGATAAGAAATGTTTGGGGGAGAATAAAATTATAAATCAGTACCCTTATACAGACTTCTACCTCATTATGAGGTACCTACACACAGTAGAACAGTTGCTGGTCTCACCCCTGACACAGTATCAAGTTGTCATGTTACAGGTAATTACAGCCCCCTCCTTCCAAGAAGCTGCTTTTAAATCAAAAAATGTACAGCAGCAACACCAATATAAAACAGCTGGTGATATATTTGCGACAGAATGTCCTGTCCATGTTGAAACTCACAGCCAAGTTTGGGGTGTATTTCGACAGGTTGTACATTGCAATGTATTATTACAAGACACTCAGTATACACAGAAGCTTTGTCTGTGATAGAGATGACAAGAGTCAACTTAGCACAGCCTATGTGATCTAACTGGGCGAGTAGCACAGAGAGGTATAGCCGAGGCTGTAGGGGGACAGTCCTGGTTACAGTTAAGACATGCTGTAGCATGGGATTCACATTAGACACAACAAAATCATTTTATCAATGAATTAATTGACAGAACAGATGGTTTCCTTACAGAACGTCACCCTCAAAGCATTTATGTAGGATCCCCACTTAGGAATTGGTAGTTTACATTACTTATTCTTTGGGATTAATTGCTGCTCACCATTTGACAATATTTGAATATTAATTAGAGAATGATGTTAGCACACACACTCTTATGATCTATTCAGTTCGTTAGTTCCACCATGATCAGGGGTTTGTATGTACCGACTAAGCCTAATAAAGAGACACTAATATATACGGCACCAATCCTGGTAACTGGTCAAGCGGGAGTCTCGGGGCACACTCCAGGCTGCTCTATAATCTACCAACAATCCAAACTCAGAATTTATCATGCAATAAATTTATACCAAAGTGCGCTGGACCATTCATCGAATAGAGAATACAGGGAATTGTTATAAAATATCTTAGTGTAAGCTACTGTTAACTTAGTATAGATAGTTGATATATATGATAGAGATTCAACTCTTTTGATTAATCTCATTTAACTGAAGGACAAAAGACACATTTAATTACGCATATTGTGATCTTTCAGCAACTTTATGTGCTAAGGACTCTACTAGAGTAATAGTTGATTTATGGATAGGAAAGCTATTTTGAATATAGAATATATATTGTATAATTCAGATTAGTGTTGACTTTTATTCTACTTTAATGCCTATTGGTTATCAGTTTCACTCAGAAGTAGATCCGAGGGCAAACCGGGCCAAAAATGTTCAAAAGTCATGTCACAAAGGGAAAAGGCGAGGTAGATTTTTATCATCCAAATCTAATCTTTATCACTACATTATTGGTGTATATAGATTTTTCTGCAAATGAACTTAAATATTAAATATGTAATTCACATCGGTACAAATGGCTCCATGTGAAGACACTATATATAATGTCCTGTTTGGAACTTATATACATGCAAAAATTTGTTTTTCATAATTATGTCACTTCATATTAAAACTATTCATTGAATATAATTAGCCCAGATGAAGATGACGATGCTTTTTCGAAAATAAGTTTAATAGGATGCCTGGGAAGTAAAGACGATAACCAAACGAAATAAGGCAAGCTTGTTATGATAATATCAATTAGTTTTCAAGCTGAACATGTTGCTCTGGGTATCTGTGTATTTTTTACAATTTATATTAGGCTAGTTACAGATTCCTCTTAACACTGGGCTAGACAAATAGGTTGCAGAATGCTTCCAGACATTGGATATTTAAGGATCTGCAATCTCATTTCTATCACACTGTGAGCCAGGGCCAAAGTCACTCAGTGAGCGATGTGGCACATGGGCCTCTTTGTTTTACATTTATTCCTCTTATAGTTTGAGTATTTTCAAAATGTATTTGTAATCTACCTTTACTTGTTGAATATTACTTCCACCCGCTCCACCGACGGTAATAACACAATACAGTTCGCGTGTTTTTAATCCTATAGTTTACCCGTGTCTGTGACGCTCATTAGTGTTCAATCGCGCGCTGGCACGAGCGATCTCAGTGGTTTTTAGGACTATATATGGCAACATGCCTAATATTATTCACCAACATTTTTTCACTATTAACTGCACATTTAAAATTTAAATGATAATTCAATACATTGTTACCACTGTAAAGTTATTCATTCGGATGCTGGATAAATGTTGTTAGTGTAATTAAATTGAATATTTGTCAATCAGTATCAACATTTCCATTTTCCCTACAGAGTTCTACTCCTGCTAGCTTTTTTGATTTAATGTGTTTGATCTTTCAAAATTAGATCGCTTGCAGTAGTACAATATTCGTTATATGGGATTCTTGGCAGGGAATAGAGTCCATTTATACTACCTGCCAAGATTCCATAATACTGTGAGATATATCATTGTTCGTATGGGGAGACCAATGTTCGTTGTGATTTCGTGGTCACCATTCACCTACACCGAATTTAACGTCACGAGACTGTGTTTTCTATTTTCTTTTAAAATCTTTATAAATATATGCCCATTTGCATTCCTTTTCAATTACCCCTACAGAAAATTAACGTCATCACAGAACGCAGGCAATAAACTGTTGGTTACCCTATAGGATGCAGACTGAGAAATTGGCTCCATGGAATTAAAATATTCCACAGTAACTATCAAGTCCGCTGAGATTTTGACCTAGCTATGGCAAATCGAGGTAACACTCATGATGCTTTAAACTGAGTACCATGGAGTATAAGTGCAGTCAATTCCCAATTCATTTTCAAATTTGGTATGGCAGTACATTATTCAATTGGGAACAATGAGGGAGAATAAAGAATACAATTTCAGGACCTTATTCAGCTCTTTCATGGGCCTCAGAGGCCATGCACGGCATAATGTGGAATCAGTCAAATGTTCGTTGGGGATCACTGTTTGTGGGCTTTTCTGCGATCACTTTTACCTCACGAATTTGATGTCCCACTCAACATGTGTTTATATATATCCCACCGAAACAAGTTTGGGGGGGGGGGGGGGTATGGTAGGCAATCAGCTGTCCGTTTCCTCGGCCATGGCGTTAGCTCCGTGTGTCTGTGCAGATGTTCGTGTCATGGGCCAATAAGACTTTTCTTCTTCTTTGTTCTCCGGGGCTGAGGTGCACGATTACGGTATAGTTTGGCACATGAGTAGTGGTTTATCACTATGAGAGATGTGGTCGCATATATTCAAGTTACTCATGTATGACCTTGACCTTGTTGATACAGTGGGAAGGTCAAAATTGTAAGTTTTTGTTAATATGAATTTTGTTTCGAGATAGATGTTCTTATGTTCTTTGCCATTAGGCTATCTAATAGTTTTGGCGCACTTGGATGGTACAATAAAAGATGAATGTGCTCATGTCTGGTTTGTTTGTCTGGTCTGGTCTGATTGCCGTAGGGCTGTGAGTTCAGATTTGTTTTCAGGCCATAAACTTGTTGTTTTTAATGTGTAGGACATAGATTACCCATAATTAGCATATGGGTGTAATGTTTGTGTATGGTTTCTGTACCATTTATTTGTGGCCTTGTATTGCGGTGTTAGCGTCGGTGTCTGGATTTATTATGCTGTTGGCCAGGTCTGGACATAATGAAGGAGGATGTGGCCGATACATGTCAAGAGCCTAGTATATGAACCTTTGTTGGCATTTGACTCACGGTCAAAAGTAAAGAATTCTCATATACTTGGATTTAATTATTGGCATGTGGGTTGTCTCACATGAAGGATGCAAATTCACATGGGAGGAAAATGTGTCACGTACATTCATAGACCATCTGTATCACTTGCCCACCTTGATTCTCAAGAGATCAAACTTGTAGGAGTTTTTTAGTCCACCTAAACCGACTAAGTCGAAGGGGACTTTAGGTTTGCACTCCGTCCCGGTCCATCTGTCCGTTCCGTCATCCGGTAAATCAGTTTTTCGCGCACTTTTTTTCTCGAAACTGCTTGTCAGCATAGTTCAAATTTGAATATTGGCTACATTCTGTTGCCATATCAAGTTAACAGCATCAAGTTAATTTGGTTTCGATCGATCCATATTTTCACTGAGTTATGCGCCCCCTTGGCACTTAGAAAAAATTTCATAAAATTTATCAGATTTTTCGCGCACTTTTTTTCATCAACTCGCTTGCAGAAAAATATATCATAAATTGAATGGATTTGGATAAAATTGCTTTGCCATACCAAGTTAACAGATCAAAGTTCGAGTTGGTTTAATTGAATCGATGCCATATTTTCACTGAGTTATGCCCTTGGACTGTAGAAAATTTCAATAAACGTGATCAGTTTCCACACTTTATTTATTTTTACCTCACTGCTTGAGAAATTCTTTATATTTGGTACATTGCTTTGCCACGACGAAGTTACGAGATCCCCCAGTGTGAGTTTGGTTTCGATCGATCCCCATTTTTTACTGATTAGGCCCTTGGATAGGCCTTTTATGACCAATTTAAACAACTCCCAGTATATGTCCAGGAAACTTTTATTTTTTGCTCACTGCTGTGCATATATTTCATGCTTGATATTTGTCATTCTTGCCCATACCAAGTTACAGATCAAGCGGATTGTTGGTTTCGAATCGATTCATTTTCATGAGTTTATGAATCCTTGTCCTAACTGACTTTACCAGTAAATATGATATAGCTATATAAAAGCAATTTAAAATTATCTAGAATTTGTGCAGCAACGTCTAATAAGAATTTTTTGTAATCAGTAGGGACTATGGTAATTGCTAAAATGCGATACTCTCAGAATGCTTGGTTTTTATTGAAATAGGTGGCAAGCAGATTTATTGGTATAACAAGCAAATTTTGATGGTTACTTGCAAGTACTCTAAAAATTCTATTTGTGTCCTAGCCCAGGTGTTAAGAGGAATCTGTAACTAGCTAATATTTGTAAATATAACACATACCCAGAGCAACTGTAGCTTGAAAACTAATTGAGATAATTTCCATACGCTCTGCCTTTATTTTTTCGTTGGTATGCTTGTACTTATTCGCAGCAATCTAATAATTATTTCGAAAAAGCATGATCTTCATTTGGAAATTGTATAGAAAATAGTTTAATATAAGTAACTATTAGTTGAATATAATTTTTTGCATGTAAAAGTCAAACAGACAATCCGGTTCACAATTACCGGATCGTGGAATTACATATTAATAAATTTAAGTTCAATTTGCAGAAAATAAATACCCAATGTAGTGAAAATTGTAGGAATTTTGAAAATTAAAAAATCCTGACTGGGTGAATGATTGAACATTCGGGTGACTTATGAACTGATAACAAGCATAAAGGAAATAAAAGCAACACATATATTTATTTCATGATCAAATAGCTTATAACACATTAATCTGAAGTCCCACATCAAGTTGTCTGAATATATTCACTGCTGAAGCTGTCACTTAGAAATTAATATTGAATGCCGACATACACTATCTAAACTGTAGCAGACTGTACACTAAGATATTTATCCAAAGTATCCTGTAATTCTGCGAATACAGTGTAGCACTGGTTGTATGTTTATTTGCATGGAAATCTGTCTGAGTGAAATTGTTGGCTAGGAGTATAGAGCAGCCTTGGAGTTCCCGAGATCTTGTTGACAGTTACCCGGATCTGCCAATGATATGTCTCTTAGTGGTAAAGTGGTACCATACAGCCCCGATCATGGTGAAACTAGGAACTGTAAGATCATTAAGAGCTGTGTGTGCTCTCATTGTAATCAATATGTCTGTAACACTATTAATTATCTAATGACACTTCAGCAGTGAATTATTCAGACAACTTATGTGAGGAATAGAACTGAGTGTCCAAGAATTCCTGAAATGGTTTGCTGGTACTGCTTTAAAACTCATCTTAAATGGGTTGTAGAAGGGAGATCTGATCCTATAATTTTTCATTCAGAAAACAACATGATTTCTCAGTAATATCACTGGTCGAATGCACATACAGATTATTTGTCAGACTAGTTTTAGGTTTTTAAATAGAAATGGCATTTGCATCCACCTGCTACAAGTCCTCGCCTCGGAGGTTTCCTATATTGTAATGTCCTTTATAACCCCCGACTTCAGTATTCTGTACTGATGAAGCAAACTCTGGTTCTGAAGATCGAGTTTGAATAAAGAAATGTTTGGGGGAGAATAAATTCCATTATAAATCAGTACCCTTATCAGACTTCTACCGTCATTATGAGGTACCCTACACACAGTGAACAGTTGCTGGTCTCACCCTGACCAGTAGCAAGTTGTCATGTTACAGGCCTTAACAGCCCCCCTCCTATCCAAGAGCTGGCTTTTACAATCCCAAAATAATGTACAGCCGCAACACCAATATAAAACAGGTTTTGTGTTGATAGCTATTATATGCGACAGAAATGTCTGATCGCATTTGAAACTCGACAGCCAAGTTTGGGGATGTATTTCAGAGCTAGATTGTACATCTGCATCGTATTATCAGAGACACTCAAAGTATCACAGAAGCTTTTTTGTCTGTGATACGAGATGACATCAGAGATCAACTTAGCACAGCCGTATGTGATACTAACTGGGCGAGGTAGCACAGAGAGGTATAGGCCGAAGGCTAGTAGGGGGACAAGTCTGGTTACAGTTAAGACATGCTGTAGCAATGGGATTCACAATTAGACACAAAGCAAAATCACTATTCTATCAATGAATTAATATGCACCAGAATCAGAGTGGTTTCCTTACAGAACGTCACCCTCAAAGCATTTATGTAGGATCCCCACTTAGGAATTGGTAGTTTACATTACTTATTCTTTGGGATTAATTGCTGCTCACCATTTGACAATATTTGAATATTAATTAGAGAATGATGTTAGCACACACACTCTTATGATCTATTCAGTTCGTTAGTTCCACCATGATCAGGGGTTTGTATGTACCGACTAAGCCTAATAAAGAGACACTAATATATACGGCACCAATCCTGGTAACTGGTCAAGCGGGAGTCTCGGGGCACACTCCAGGCTGCTCTATAATCTACCAACAATCCAAACTCAGAATTTATCATGCAATAAATTTATACCAAAGTGCGCTGGACCATTCATCGAATAGAGAATACAGGGAATTGTTATAAAATATCTTAGTGTAAGCTACTGTTAACTTAGTATAGATAGTTGATATATATGATAGAGATTCAACTCTTTTGATTAATCTCATTTAACTGAAGGACAAAAGACACATTTAATTACGCATATTGTGATCTTTCAGCAACTTTATGTGCTAAGGACTCTACTAGAGTAATAGTTGATTTATGGATAGGAAAGCTATTTTGAATATAGAATATATATTGTATAATTCAGATTAGTGTTGACTTTTATTCTACTTTAATGCCTATTGGTTATCAGTTTCACTCAGAAGTAGATCCGAGGGCAAACCGGGCCAAAAATGTTCAAAAGTCATGTCACAAAGGGAAAAGGCGAGGTAGATTTTTATCATCCAAATCTAATCTTTATCACTACATTATTGGTGTATATAGATTTTTCTGCAAATGAACTTAAATATTAAATATGTAATTCACATCGGTACAAATGGCTCCATGTGAAGACACTATATATAATGTCCTGTTTGGAACTTATATACATGCAAAAATTTGTTTTTCATAATTATGTCACTTCATATTAAAACTATTCATTGAATATAATTAGCCCAGATGAAGATGACGATGCTTTTTCGAAAATAAGTTTAATAGGATGCCTGGGAAGTAAAGACGATAACCAAACGAAATAAGGCAAGCTTGTTATGATAATATCAATTAGTTTTCAAGCTGAACATGTTGCTCTGGGTATCTGTGTATTTTTTACAATTTATATTAGGCTAGTTACAGATTCCTCTTAACACTGGGCTAGACAAATAGGTTGCAGAATGCTTCCAGACATTGGATATTTAAGGATCTGCAATCTCATTTCTATCACACTGTGAGCCAGGGCCCAGAGTCACTCAGGTGAGCGATGTGGCACATGGGCCTCTTTGTTTACATTCTATCCATCTTATAGTTTGAGAGTATTCTCAAAAATTACTTTAGTAATTACAACTTTACTTTATTGATAATTATTTACCAGCCCGCTCACGACGTAATAACAAATACAGTTCGCGTGTTTTTAATCTATAGTTTACCGTGTCTGGACGTCATAGTTTCAATCGCGGCGGCACGACATTCAGTGGTCCTTTTAGGACTAATATAGTGGCAACATGCCATAGTTATTCACCAACTTTTTTCACATTAACTGCAATGTTAAAATTTAAGATGAAATCAAACTTGTCCACTTTAAAGTTATATTTTTCATTGGATGGCTGGATAAATGTTGTATGTTAATTAAATTGAATATTTGTCCTATCATATCAACATTTCCATTCCCACAGAGTTCTACGGGTCGCTGTAGCTTTTTTATTTATTTTCGATCTTCAAAATTAGATCGCTCTGCAAGTAGTACCAATCAGTTCGTTATATGCGGATTCTTGGCAGGAATAGAGTCCATATTAACTACCTGCCAATATTCCATATACTGTGAGATATATCATGTCGTATGGGGAGACCAATGTTCGTTGTGATTTCGTGGTCACCATTCACCTCCGAATTTACGTCCCACGAGACATAGTGTTTTTATTTCTCTTTTAAAATCTTAATAAATTTATGCCCATTTGCATTCCTTTATCAATTACCCCTAGCGAAATTCGCTCACACAAACGCAGACAAAAACTGTTGGTTACCCAGGATAACTGAGATTGGGCCCTCCATGGAATTAAAATATTCCACAGTAAACTATCAAGTCCCGCTGAGAATTTTGACCTAGCTATGGCAAATCGTGGTACATCTCATGATGCTTATAAACTGAGTACCATGAGTTGTGCGTCATTCCCAATTTCATTTTCATAATTTTGGTATGCAGTACATATTCAATTGGGAACAATGAGGGAGAATAAAGAATACAATTTCAGGACTTATTTCAGCTCTTTCATGGGCCTCAGGGCCATGCACGGCATAATGTGGAATCATCAAATGTTCGCTTGGGGATCATGTCTTGTGGTTTTCTGGCGATCACTTTTACCTCACGAATTTGATTGTCCCCACCAACATGTCTTATATATTCCCACCGAAACAAGTTTGGGGGGGGGGGGGTATGGTAGGAATCAGCTGTCCGTCCGCTGGCGTTACTCGTCTGTCTGTGCAGATTCGTGTCCTGGGCCATAAACTTCTTCTTTTCTTTCGGGGCTGAGGGCAATACGATTTTGGCACATGGGTGTTATCACTATGAAGATGTGGTCGCATATATTCAGTTACCTCATGTTATGACTCTTGACCTTTTGATACATGAAGGTCAAAATTGTAAGTTTTTTTAATAGAATATGTTGCTTCGAGCATAATGTTCTTTGTTCTTTGCCATAGGCTATCTATTATTTTGGCGCATGGATGGTACAATAAAAGATGATGTGTCATGATCTGTTTGTTTGTCTGGTCTGGTCTTGATCCGTAGGGCTGTGAGTTCAGATTTGTTTTCAGGCCATAACTTTGTTGTTTTTAATGGAGGCATAGATTACCCATAATTGCATATGGGTAATGTTGTGTTCTACTTATTGTGCCTATGGGTGTAGTCGGTTCATATATGCCAGTTAATGAAGAGATGGTGGCGCGATACATTCGATGGACTAGTATATGAACCTTGTGGCATTATGACTTCACGGTCCAAAGGTAAAGTTCTCTATACTTGGATATATTATTGGCATGGGGTTGTCTCACATGAGAGGATGGCATAATCACATGGGAGGAAATCGTGTCACGTACATTCATGACCTCTGTATCACTTGCCCACCTCGATCTCAAGAGATCAAACTTGTAGGAGTTTTTAGTCCACTACAACCGACTGTCGAAGGGGACTTTAGGTTTGCACATCCGTCCGTCCATCTGTCCGTCGTCAGTCCGGTAAATCGTTTTCGCCTCCCCCCCCGCCACTTTTTTTCTCAACTGCCTTGTCAGCATAGTTCAAATTTATATTTGGTACATTCTGTTGCCATATCAAGTTTAACAGCATCACAGTTTAAGTTTTGGTTTCGATCGATCCATATTTCACTGAGTTATGCGCCCCCTTGGGCACTAGAAAAATTTCATAATTATCAGTTTTTCCGCACTTTTTTTCTCACTCGCTTGCAGAATATATCATAATTGAATGTTTGGTAATTGCTTATGCCATACCAAGTTACAGAATCAAAGTTCGAGTTTGGTTTATGAATCGATCCATATTTCACTGAGTTATGCCTTGGAACTTTTAGAAAATTTCAATAAACGTATCAGTTTTCCACCTTTATTTTTTTACCTCACTGCTTGAGAAATTCATTTATATTTGGTACATTGCTTTGCCACGACCGAAGTTACCAGATCAGTTTGTGAGTTTGGTTTCGATCGATCCATTTTTACTGATTAGGTCTTGGATAGGCCTTTGACTCAATAAACTACTCCAGTTTTTCCAGGCACTTTTATTTTCTATCTGCTTGCATATATTTCATCTTGATATTTGGTCATTGCTTTTGCCCATACCAATTAGCAGATCAAGTTCGATTGTTGGTTTCGATCGATTCATTTTCACTGAGTTTATGATCCTTGTCTAACTGACTTTACCATAAATATGATATAGGCCATATAAAGCAATTTAAAATTATCTAGAATATTGTCTAGCAAGTCTAATAAATTTTCTGTAATCAGTAGGGACTATGGTAATTGCTATGCCAATACTCTCAGAATGTTGGTTTTTTGTGAAAAAATAGGGGCAAGCAGATTTATTGGTATGAACAAGCAAATTTTGATGGTTACTTGCCAAGTACTCTAAAAATTCTATTTGTCGTCCTAGCCCAGGTGTTAAGAGGAATCTGTAACTAGCTAATATATTGTAAATATAACACATACCCAGAGCACAATGTAGCTTTGAAAACTAATTGAGATATCTTCAACATAGCTTGCCTTTATTTTTCGTTGCTAATGCTTGTACTTATATCGCAGCATATCTAATAAGTTATTTAAAAAAGCATGATCATTCATTGGAAATTGTATAGAAAATAGTTTTAATTATAGAGTAATATTAGTGAATATAATTTGCATGTAAAAGTCAAACAGACAAATCACGGTTCAGCACATTACCGATGTGGGAGGTGGGGAAATTACATATTAATAATTTAAGTTCAATGTTCAGAAAAATTACCGGCAATATCCCAATCTGTAGTGAAAATTGTAGGATTTTTGGAGAATTAAAAAATCCTTGACTGGGTGAATGATTGAAGCATTCGGGTACTTATCGAACTTTGATAACCAACATAAAGGAAATAACAACAACACATATATTGTATTTCATGATCAAATAGCTTCATAACACATTAATCTGAAGTCCCACATC
>CAJDSM010146880.1:0-15283 GCA_903981925.1 Ostrea lurida
ACACTCTCAGATGTAGAAAGCACAGGTTGAAATGTTTTAATAATTTTGCATAGTGTCATACTCACGTACCAAAAATCTCTTCACATTTTGACACGATATAGCTTCTCATTCGAAAGAAAATCATGAGCGATTTGCCTTCAGTTCCAACACCGCCGAATTCTTACACTCTCAAACGGGCATGTTCAGATCCGCGACCGACCAGCATTTACCCATCACTGTCCCAAATGGAAAACAGAAACCAAAACTAGTTCATCCTAAGTCGTATTAAAAACATCCTAAATGGTTTTTTTTCACATTTTCAGGGTTTAAATTTGTGATAGAAAGTCTTAGGTATACAAGAAAACTCTAAGACTGTGACAGTAGTCATTTGTGTAAAGAGAGAATGAGTTTGACCTTCACCTAAACCTAAAAAATGCTTGAATTTTATGAAAATCTGAAACAATAGAAACTTAATTTTGACCTTGACCTCAAATTCAAGTCAAGAGCAAACAAGAATTGAAATGCCAGTTGCATATCTCTCATGGTGTCACAATATATATAAAAGTGAACCGCAAAGCTTCGAAGGAGTAAAACATACATTTATAAAAACAGCTCAAAATTGTTGTATGATATTCTTGGACCTCATTTTAAGGAGTGAGCTGTGGTAATTGAAAAATTAATGCCCATTGAATTTTTTTTATTTATACATATTGTAGATTGAAAGTGTCTGGAATGTATTAATGAAAAAGGTTATGAGGTATGATTTTCAGTCATTGATGCTACGGTTTGCCATAGCAACCCCCATTTTCATTATTTTGAAATAATCATAGGTATTTCTTATAAGGTTTTAGAATTCTGAATAAATGCTTAGAGTGTTGCATTCTTATATAGGATTTAGACCAAAGTCTAGATAATGCATATTTGTTATCAAAACCCAATTATTTTCAAATGAAAAGTAAACGCTGCTTTTTAGCATTCGATATTTAAAAGCACTTTTTGATAAAATGTAGACCACAATTTCAGCCCTGGAGAAATAATTGACCATGAATTCTTTATTTTACATAAATAGCTATGTTAGCAGTATTAATTGATAAAATATCGATTTGGATAGTCAGATTCATAATGTACTATAGACACTTTATCACATACCCCCCACCGCACGCCCCACCCCCCCCCCCCCCCCCCCCTCCCCCCCCCCCCCCCCCCCCCCCCCCCCCCCTCTCCCCCCCCCGGTGCAAAATGCCAGCGCGGTTTTAACTTTTGTGGTTAAACGATTTTCTTCTCTCATTCACAAAGTTAAATTTCAAATAATGTCCAAACATATATATGTTAACATTGCTTGGGAGATATATTTCTATTTTACACCCCCCCCTACCCCCCCCCCCCCCCCATATTGAAGGGCATACACATATAGCTTGTCCTGGTCCGTTTCTTCGGTCAACATTTACCATTGCTCGAAATGTATTGCTGCATTCCATGTGACAAAGTTGTTTCTGTAGTTGATTTGTGTATTGGGTTTGTATTGTGTTATTTATTTTCAAGGTAGAGTTTTTAAAACTTTTAATTTATTGATTATTTATCAGTCGTGGCTATTTACCTAACATCTCATGAACTAATATAACATGCAAGTATGAGAGAGAAGAGAGGAGAGAGAGAGAGAGACGAGGGAGAGAGAGAGGAGAAAGAGAAGAGAGGGTTAACAATAATCAATTGTTTGATATCAAATAAAAACAAACGCAGGGATTTATATTTCCCACTTATTCAGCATTAAACTGTGCTAATATGTGTAAAATAAATACATTCTATAGTGTATAAAGATTCAGTATGTAGTGTCATGACAAATTATATGTAACTTACTCCTTCACATACTGTAGGTTCTCAAAAGTGATAGGTTTTTGTTTTAATACATTAATTATCTATATTGACTACCAATACGATTGAAAACTTCTACATACCGTAGTGATTGACACTCTGTGAAAGTGGATGCATCCTGGGCCACACGGTGGCAAACATAGCATATTCTCCACCGTTACTCGATCTATTGCCCTGTTAACATAGAACTCAGATTAAATAACATCACAAATAACATAAATTTCCAGATTTACAAGGATCACAAGAAGAAGAATTTCTTTAAAATTCTAAACTTGTTATGAACAAATTATGAGAGTATTAATGGTTCTACAGCACAATCCAATGTTTGAGTAAACATTTGCATGATAAGGAAATATATCTTTATGGAGCCATCTTATTATGGGTTATAGTAAAAAAAAAAAAGAACTATTTGATACTGAAAAAGCAAAAGCTTAATTAAATGTAGTGTCTAAGGGCAATAACTTCCTCTGCTGGAACCTCTCTAATGACTGTCGATTCATACTAGAATTTCCCTATATCTACTACCAATTTACATATATTTCATAAAGTAAGCAGTTTTTTTTCTTTTAAAACTGTTGACCATTCAAATTCATCATTTAACAGATTTATTTTCATGACTGCTTGCTTTAATGTCTGCTGTTGACAGACACTTCTGTTATTTATGTTCCCAAACAAATTTGGAACATATCTGTTTTTACTCTGTTGTCTTATTATTATGTATTCTTCTTCTTCTTATTATTAGAATATTCCGGTACTTTTTCCCGAAGTGTTCTCAGAACCTGTATACATGATCGATATGAAACTTTTTGGAGATAGTACTACTCATATTGAAAGTGTCTCGAAATAGTTCATTGCTGAAATGCATGCATGTGCATGCACGTGCATTGCATTTTGGCTTCCTTAACTCGAATCAGTCTAACTCTTTTAATCTTCAATTGAACATCATTCGATATTACAAGGTAGTAGAACTTGAGACCTGAATTTGATTGATGATCAAAATTCGGAATTTGCACGGCATGCACGTGTGCTGCATTTTGATTGGATAATACAAAATGCCTGAACTATAGTTATAAATCTAAGCATAATGGAAATGTATTCACAACATAGGTAGACAATATAAAGTTCTAACAATGATGCAAAATAAAATGCAAACGCGCATGCGCGATGCACGTGCATCGTCTTTGTAAAGTGTCCAATTCTTCAATTGCCATAACGTTTTTGTTCTTGTTGAATCATTTGAAATTATATTGTGAGTTACATCTTGGATGACTCTAAGAGAGCTATAGTCAAAATTCCCATTTCCAGCACACACATGCGCGTTGCTAAAATTCTATTGGACGATTTTTGAAATATGCCTAACTTTCTTAAAAATGATCCAAACAATATTCAAATTATACTTAGTAATCATGATAACGTATTTTGAATGGTATCAAAAGTAAACTCTAATCGTACTCGACGTGCGCGTGTGTGCACGTGCATTACTTTCGTCATTTCTCGATACTTAAAGGCCCATAACTTTAATAAAAAGACTGAAATCAATTCAAAATTTTACTGTAGGTTTTATGACATGATTTGCCCTAAAGAAATGGTGTCAAGAAAAAATTATCTTTATCGCGTGGAATGCGCCTGTGCATTGGTAATTTCTGATGTCTAAATGTGTATTACTAACTCTATGAGATTTTCCATTTGAATGAATATTTTAAATGTAATATTATCAGATATGTTTGGGACTCTTTGTATTCGGTATGTCAAAATCATTATCCCGCACAACGCTCGCACGTGCGCTGAAATCTGATGGAATGATATCTCGTATGTGCATATCTCTCTCTTTAAATGAGGCTCTTTGGGAATGAACATTTGGATCATTAGGTATATGCTGCAAGAAATCACAAGGTGAGATTATTATTGTGGGAAAATGAATGCATGCGTGTATAATGCACGTGCAATTTATATACATACTTTCTGGGCACTCTGTTCCATGTCTTTTATGAACGTTAGAAATGGGTCTCCATGTACAATGGTATGGTAAAAACGCTTGACATTAAAACAAAAATGACACCACTTGCTGAATGGGGAATGTTTGGGGAACATCCTAACGGTCCCCGTCTACAATTAGTAATAGTTTTTATTATTAATACCTGAAAACAGTACACATCTTATATTAGGTGGGCATACTGTCTCAATCTTGTGATAAAAGGTGATATTCATTGCTGTAGATTTATGTCGCTGTTTTCAATGCTGAACAAAACTATGAGAATTGACGCCATAAAGAAAACCAATTACTTCTGTATCCTTTAATGAAAAAGAAACAGTAAATTCTGATTACGCAGGCTAAACTGAATTTGTTTTGAAAATGCAAATATACCATGAGTAAATGAAAAAACTTTCCTTTCTTTAACCTTGATGTACAAGTATTAGTATTAGTGACTATATTCACAGGCTTGAGATATGAATTATAGAAATTTGGATTGAATGGGTTATATAATTTGAGGCTATCCTACAATACTTATAAAGTTTAATTGCACATTTACATCGTGAATAATTCCAGTATGCTTCTCTTGTTCCAGTATCAAATGCACAGATACAAGTCACCGGGCCCGAAGATTTTCCTTTCATAGACGAGAGATTCACTCCTTAACGTCAGCTTCAATTACAGTTGGTCTCATGAAATACCCTGAAACAAATTACAAGAATTAATTTAAGGGTGCTTGATCTAATAAATTTGTATTGGTAATGTAAAGGGGAAAATATGTTGCTTGATTTATTTTCGGGTACTTATATTCATATTATATTAACGATAACAAATATGTAAAACATACAAATTAATTATTGAAGTTACCATGATAAAAACTTATTTAACTTTTCGATTTAATTCATACTTATTTACAGTGCATAGTGGAATATGACGTCATATTGCAACAAAGCATCCCGGTTTTGTTAATCAATCCAACAAACATGCAAGATGTTTACCACATATTAGTGCCCAACATGAAAATCTTAAAAGTCACCATGTCCTTTCAGATGATCTTATAAATCGACTACTAAAAACCAATAAGCCAACAAGAAGAACAATAAGTAACATAAGCAACGAATAAATACAATAAGTAACGATATTTAATTAATTAAAGCCATATTTACATATCATTAGAGCATAGAATTGGATAAAATATAAAACAAAATTAGTGATTCTGTGATAAATTTGTGAACCAGCTAACCGTGGAAATTTCAACTTTCCCCGACCGACTTGCAGCGGCTTACCGTTATCATCAGGTGCCAAGTACTCGGTGAAAGTTTCGCCTTTTTCAAAGTTCGACTCCCCTTCGCTCGGCTTAAGTATTTCTTGACTTATCAAAATTAATAAATGTATTTAATATACTCTGTGTTGTTTTATTACAATTGAAGCTCTTGGCGAAAACCCGAGTCGTAAAATGCACGCAAAACTGTAAATTACAACGCACCGGTTGAACACTGTAGCGATCACACGTTATGAGACTTAATAGCTTATATTATGCTTTTATTTAGAATATTTCAAATTTAACGTATGGATATATAGAACATACCTTGTTGGACGTGACTGCCAACAACCTTTTCTTTTCTTTTACATGTGAATAAACCCAACAACCGAGAAAGTCGAGGCGACCCGAATACCCTGCGACTCCCGGTAAATGCTTTTTTTAATATCACAACATTCGTTACTTATTGCCTTATTTAGCATCTTATTTAATACGCTTACTCCACTATTTTTTGAATAGGCTTAATTTGAAATACGTTATATGAATAAAAAGTAAATCCCCAGATCTCATCTCTCATTCTTTGCAAATAAAATTCGGTGTAAATTGAAATCGCATTTATTGAAATATTCGCTTATATTTAAACCAAATCCTCTTTCCGTGAGCAGTGATAATGGTGTTGCTTATAAATGTTTATATAGAATTCCTGAGCCGAGCTATCATCACGTGGTAACACTAATTACACAGCAGGTACACAGGAGGGTCTGTGGGGTTTTATTCGTTCTCACCTATTAGTTTTCAGTATGCAGATATAACACTGGGTTATAGCAACTTTACAGCTGCGAGATGCTACATTACAATTCAAAAGACTATGCTACTTCTCAAAAAAGAAAACTTTCATTGGACACTAATAAATTTTGATTAAGCTTCCTAATGCGCGTGCATCATGTTACTAATTCGCTTATATTTGAGAATCGGTTATATTGAAAGAAAACAGTTGGTCCCCTGATTTCATTATATCGAGTTAGCGTGTACTTACCGTAATTTCTCTAATTTTTCGACGCTCTTAATTTTTCAACCACTTTTGAATTTGGGGAATATCAGGTTTTTAAAATCTCTAATTTTCGCACTCGGGGAAAAAATTCTGGTATGAAAAAATCAGTCAGTTGTCGGAAGGGGTTCTGTTTATAAATTTCTAACTGATTTAAAGACTATGAGCTTTAATATTATATCTTACTTTAATGCACTGTAATTCTTCACTGTCTTTCGTCTTTTCCTTATTCTTTGTTTGATAATACATCCTAGCCTAACGTGGGAAACTCGTAGTTACTTTGGATCCGCCATTTTCTTTCATCTTTCGCTTGATAAACTTCGTCCGTTTTCTATCCACATTCGATATATGACAATCTCATCGTTTGTCGTTTAAGATCCGATCATCTTCTTACAAGTATCACAACCCTATGATTATTTAATTTAATGATAAGCACAGACAACAAGCAAAGAATAAAAATATTTGAACAACAAAATAAACTCCGAGATCTCCAGAGATCCAGAGTGTTAACTCGATTTTCTCCGTCTCGAAGGTTATGATGATCCTGAAAAAAAAAAAAGAACGAAAAAAATAAAAAATATAAAGGAGACTGGATTTAATTATATACGGTAAAAATGAAAATATTAAAAAAAAAAATACCGAGACACCAGAATAACATATAAATAGATAATATATATAAAATTAAAAATATACAATAACGCATTAATAGAATCAGAACTTTCAAAAACGGTAAGGAAATCCATACCAAAGTTTCAAATAAAGTTTTTTTCGACACTTTTGCAAAAATCCTGAAGAAATGGGTGATTTAGTGTCGAAAAATTAGAGGAATTACGTTAGATGGCTATTGTCTCTTTAAGTAGTCTTATTTTGCTTATGTACTTATGTCTTTTAGTGTCCCCTTATATGGAGATCAAGATGTCATTAGGAAGGTTTAGCATTTGAGAAAGAACTCACTGCATACAGGAAGGATGCTTAGTAGAGTTGTTGCACTTGTTCCTAAAAAATACTTATATCATCTATAAATGAAATACTGTTTAAATCATAACAAAATGTCTTAAATCATAAAAATAAACAAAATTGCATACAGACCTTGTTATTCATGTGACAAGTAAGAGATATAGATGACACTTTAAATACATATTAGAAAGCATCTATTAAAGAATGGGTTAAATTAACACTCATATAATAATTATGTATATAATCATCCAACATTCAGCTCCTCTTGCCACAAGCAATTGATGTAACCTTAATTACTACTGCAAAATCCAAAATACCTATTAACTTGCCAATGTACTTGACTTAATATTAAAGGACATACCCATAAACCGATTACTTTTAAAAATTTATAGGAGATAACAACACATTATTTTCTAAAAAAAAAAAAAAAAAAAATACATAAAAAATGTATATGAAAAAAACAATATATGCACAAAAGACAAAATAAATAAAAATATCCTAATCAACATAATATCAAAAATAAATTTAATTTAATAGACATATAACTAGTAGACTAACTAGATGAATAAATAGACAAAGAATAGAAAATTACAGAGCTATAAAAAATACAATGATTCAAAATAATGTCAATGCTTGTAGTTGACTATAACATAGAATATATACACAAAATAAAGATATCATGATATTTTATCTAATTCCCCCAATTATTTGAATTTATTGTAATTTAATAGAAGAAAAAAAACCACAAGCTATGAATCAAAAAACCCAAAAATAACATTAAGAGTGATTGTCATATCAAACGGAATAAAAACATAACAAATAGTAGAAAATAAAATACAGAATATAAATAAAAAAATATAAATAGCATAAATATAAGCAATAAAAATGATAAGATCTAACTTATGAAAATATTCAAAAATAAAATATACAAATAAAAAAAAAAAAAAAATTAAAAAAAAAAAAAAAAAATATAAACATGAGAAAAAAAAAAAAAACATAAACAATAGTTCAAAATCTATAAACACAAAAATATATATAATATTCAAATCTAAAAAGAAAGATATACAATAAGTTCTAAAGCAAAGATAGAAAAAAATAACATAGAAGACATATTATAACAAAAAAAAAAAATGAAAAAATAAATACTAAAATCATATCTCATTTAAATCACAATACATAACCTACACAATATGAAATAGTATAAGAAGATAATACCATGAAAAACGATTTCCAACTTATTGATATCTACTAATGATCGAAATTATAAATAACTAGATATAAGAAATAAAAACATTTAAATGATTCTACAGATTGCGCATCCATGTATTATAAATATACTCTTCGAGAATCTTAAATAATAGAAATCTAGCAATACAAAATAAATAACAAAATAATATAATTAGCATAATAACAGATGTAATATAAAAAAAAAAAAATATAAAAACATAGAAATAATAATACAAATAAAAAACACAACATAATGTAAAAGATATAAATAAACACAAATGTACACAAATAACAACAACAAAAGAATTAATTAATTAATAGATTTATATGATTCTAGAAGCATTGGGTATTTATATTTACTCTAAAGATCAATATATACAATAAAAACAAAATTGCAAATAAAATTAGAGAAAGATAATAAAATAAATGAGCACATTCAATGAAAAATTCCATAGAATATCTAAGATATTACAACCTACAGGCCATTGAAACATTTTATAGTAATATTAAACCATAGCACATAGAAAAAAGAAAATAACAACACGAAAAAAAAAAAAACCATATAAAACAATAGACTAACCAAGAAAAAAAAAAAAAAAAATATAACATATTAACAAAAATAAAATAAATAAAAGAAAAAAAAATAGAGAAAATAAAAAATAAATTATAAAAATGAAAAAAATAATAAATATAATAAAATAAAAAATAATACATTACAAATAATAACATATAAAAATATAAATAATTTTATAATTATAAATAAATATATATAATATAATAATAATAAAAAAAAAAAGAATAATAAAATATATAAAGAATGACAAACAAAAAAAAAATGAAAAAAAACCCTTTAAAAATGGAAGAAGACCCATATACAAATAACAAAAAAGGACAAAATAGAAGAACCAAAAAAAAGGTACAAAAATAATAAAAGAGAATAAAGGAAAAATAAAGAAAGAAGAGAAAAGACAAAACAAAAAATATAGCATATTGAGAAGAGAAAAGAAGAAATAATAGAAGAATAATCACACAGCAAATAATAAAAACAGAGAATAACCATTTAGAGATGCCTCTAGCTTTAAGATGTAAAGTCACTAGACTCTTACTTAGCACATGACATACAAGGCGTAGCAATTCTTTGTTGATTTGTTAGATCTTAAACATATCTTGTTAATTTAAACATATATGTCATTTATCAGAATGAAAAGTAGTTAGGAACAAGTGCTAACAACTTACTAGCTTCCTCTCCTAGCAGTGAGGTTCATTTCTCATGGCTAACACCCTTCTATGACATTTGACCCTTCCATATAAGCGGTCACACTAAAAGACAATAATAACAATAAGGCACAATAAGACTACTGTAAAGACAATAAGCAAATCTACCGTAATTTCCTAATTTTTCGACACTAAAAGTACAACCATTCTTCAGGATTTGGCAAAAGTGTCGAAAAAATCATTTAATTTTGAAATTTGTATGATTCCTTACCGATAAAGATCGATATCTATAAGGGCCGGTAATGTGTTACAATTTTTCAGGATCATACACAGTGTAACGGCCTGTATTACATTTCCAGTGTAACCCGAATAATTATCCAGGCGCTATATTATCGCTCATTCCGAGTCACTCCATAATCCTCGAAGACGGAGAAAATTCGAGTACACTCTCGGAGATTTTGGGAATCTCGAGTTTATTTTGTTGTTCAAATATTTTTATTTTGCTTTGTTGTTCTGTGCTATCATTAATTTAAAACATAAGGGTGTGAACTTAGTAAGAGAAAGATGACGATGTTACGACAACAGATGAAGATTTACATAACGAATTGGAATGTTAGAAAACGGAACGATATCAAAGCGATAAGTGAAAGACAAATGGGCGCCAGATAAGTGAACACGCGGCTTTCAGTTAGGTAGCGATGTCATTACAACACAAGAAATAAGGAAAAAAGACGAAAACAGTGAAGAATTACAGGCATTAAAGATAGATATAATCATTTAAGCGTCATAGTCTTTTAAATCAGTTAGAAATTATAAACACGAAACCCCTTCCCAACTGAACGTTTTTATCACGATTTTTTTCCCGAGGTGTCGAAAAATAGGAGATTTTTAAAAAACTGATATTTGCCCCAAAATATCAGAGAGTGGTGAAAAATGATAGAGCGGTTCGAAAAATTAGAGAAATTACGGTTAAGTACGCTTATACAGCTTACTCCGGATATAATGAAATCCAGGGGACCAACTGTTTTCTTTCAATATAACCGAATTTCAATATAAGCGAAATTAGTAACATGTCCACCGCATAGGAAGCTTAATCAAATTTAGTGTCCAATGACAACGTTTTTCTTTTTTGAGAAGTAGCTAGTCTTTTGAATTGATAATGTACATCTCCAAGCTGTAAAAGTTGCTATAACCCAGTGTTATAATCTTGCATACAGTGAAAACTAATCAGGTGAGAAACGAATCAAAACCCCTCCTTGTACCTGCTTGTGTAATTAGTGTTACCAACCGTGACGATAGCTCGGCTCAGGAACTTCTATATAACCATTATAAAGCAACACATTATCACCTCAGCGGACCGAGGATTGGTTTCAATATAAGCGATATTTCAATAAATGCGATTTCAATTTAACCGAATTTTATTTGCAGAGGAAATGAGAGAATGAGATTGGGGATTTACTTTTATTTCAATATAAACGATATTTCAAATTAAGCTATTTCAAAATAAGTGGAGTAAGCTGTATTACAATAAGACTGCTAAAAGGCAATAAGTAACGAATGTGTGATATTAAAAAAGCATTTACCAGGGGTCCAGGGTATTTCGGGTCGCCTCGACTTTCTCGAGTTGTTGGGTTTATTCACGTAAAAGAAAAAGAAAAGGTTGTTGCAGTCACGTCCAACAAGGTATGTTCTATATATCCATACCGTTAACATTTGAAATATTCTAAATAAACAGCATATAATAACACTATTAAAGTCTCATAATCGTGTGATCGCACATGTTCAAAGTGCGTTTGATAATTATACAGTTTACGGTGCATTTTAACACTCGGGTTTATCGCACAAAGAGCTTCAATTGTAATAAAAACAACAACAGAGTATATTAAATAAACATTTATTAATTTGATAATCAAAAAACTTAAGGCCGAGCGAAGGAGGAGTCGACTTTGAAAAAGGCCGAAACTACGAGTACTTGCACCCCTGATCGATACGTAAGCCAGCTCAAGGTCGGTCGGCAATGTTGAAATTTCCACGGTTAGCTGGTTACAAATTTACACAAATCACTAGATTTGTTTTATATTTTATCCATTCCTATGCTCTAATGATATGTAAATAGCTTTAATTTATCCAATATCGTTACTTATTGGTATTTATTGTTGCTTATTGTTACTTATTGTTACTTATTGTTGCTTATTGGTTTTTAGTAGTTCCGATTTATAAGATCATCTGAAAGACATGTGACTTTTAAATTTTCATGTTGGGCACTATCTGTGGTAAACATCTTGATGTGGTTGTTGGGATTGATAATCAAACCGGCACTTTCTGGTTGCAATATGAACGTCATATCCACTATGCCACTGTAATAAGTATGAATTAAATTCGAAAGTTAAATAATTTTTTATCTGGTAACTTCATAATTAATTATGTATGTTTTACATATTTGTTATCGTTAATATAATCATGAATATAACGTACCAGTAAATAAAATCCAAGCAAATATTTTCCCCTTTACATTACCAATACAAATTTATTAGATTAGCACCCTTAATTAATTCTTGTATTTGTTTCAGGGTTATTTCATGAGACCAACTGTAATTACTGACGTTAAGGATGAATCTCGTCTAATGAAGGAAGAAATCTTCGGCCCGGTGACTTGTATTGTGCCATTTGATACTGAACAAGAGGTAAGCATCACTTGGAATCTATCATAGATGTAAATGTGCAATTAACCTTTATAAGTATTGTAGAAGTGATAGCTCTCAAAATTATAAACCCATTCAATCCAAATTTCTATAATTCATCTCAAGCCTGTGAATATAGTCACAATATCTAACTACTTGTACATCAAGGTTAAAGAAGGAAGTTTTGCATTACTCATGGTCATATTTGCATTTTCAAAACAAAATTCAGTTTTAGCCTGGTAATAGAATTTACTGCTTTCTTTGTCTTCAGTTAAAGGATACAGTACATGTAATTGTTTTCTTTATGGCGTCAATTTCATGTTTTTGTTCAGCATGTGAAAACAGCGACAATAAATCTACAGCAATGATAATACCTTTTATTCACAAGATGTTAAGAAAGTATGCCCACCCTATATAAGATTGTGTACTGTTTCAGGTATTATNAGAAAGTATGCCCACCCTATATAAGATTGTGCACTGTTTCAGGTATTCTAATAAAAAATAAACAGAAGTGTCTGTCAACAGCAGAAAATTAAATAGCATCATGAAAATAAATCTGTTTAAATGATGAAATTTGAATGTCAACAGTTTTAAAAGAAAAAAAACTGCTACTTTATAAATATATGTAAATTGGTTGTAGATATCAGGGAAATCATAGTATGATAGAGGTTCCAGCAGAGGAGTTATTGCCCTTGACAACACAAATAAAATTAGATACTTTTTGCTTTTTCAGTATCAAATAGTTTACTTTTTTTTTACTATACCCAGTGAATAAGATTGCTCCAGAAGATATATTTCTATCATGCAAAATGTTTAATCAAACATGGATTTTGCTGTAAACGTATCACTTCATAATTTGTTCATAACAAGTTTAGAATTTTAAGAAATTCATTTTCTTGTGAATCTGTGTAAATCTGGAAATTTATGTTATTTGTGGATGTTTTTAATCTGATGTTTCCTATGTTTAAAGGCAATAGATCGAGCTAACGGTGGGGAATATGGCTTATGTGCCACTGTTTGGACCCAGGATGCATCCCGACTTCACAGAGTGTCCAAGTCACTACAGGTATGTAGATTACTTCAATCGGTATTGATGTGCAATATAGATAATTATGTATCTAAAACCAAAACCTATCAACTTTTAAGACCTACAGTATGTGAAGGAGTAGTTACATATAATTTGATCATGACATCTGCATACTGAATCTTTATCACTATAAATGTATTTATTTTAGCATATTAGCACAGTTGTATGCTGTGAATTATTTGGTTCAGTCATGATTTTGTGTCTTCAGTGGTGTGCTATATTAACACACATGTACATGACTCTTATCACAATGCAAAAGGTAACTGCAGGTATACCATTTTTATACATTCAAGTAATGTACATAGTACATCTTATTCATGTTTAGGGCTTTCCATCTTTCAACAGAGTCCAAATGACTATCATTTTCCTGCAGTAAAAATGCCTTATGGAAAAACTTTTAGGATACATGTAAATTGTTTAATTACACATGGTACTTATTGAGAACTAATCAGATATCACCAACATACTTGATCTTTGACCCCTTATGGAGTTTATGGACCTTTCTTATTTCCATTTTTCTTTACCCATTAATGATAGGAACATCAAAACTTTTTATGAACTGTTAAGGTCATAGAGTAGATTTGACACATACATTCAACGAAAGGATATGATGATCCTTAAAGGGAGTTAATATTTTACAATTGCTACATATGAGGATTATTTGTGGTAAGGACATGGGACCAACTTGAATGGGATAATTGACCATGAGAAAAAGGTCAAGGTCATCAAAAATATGAAAAAGCAGCACGATTACTTTTTTTCCTGCATAAGATGCATTTGAGAATTGCTTTCTATATGACTTCAATGTATTACATTACACCTGTGAACTTTGACTCTTCTTTGAATTACAGAGACTAGCGATAAAAAAACTGTTACTCAGCTAAGAGTCTAAGAAGCACAAAACTTTGATGAATTCATTGTAAAATTCATTTTCAGTGAGGATCCAATGACTTTTGAACTTTTCTTTTGCTCCTGAATGTCTCCAGTATTTGTGTTTAAGCCTATAGATTTTACACCTTTTTAAAAATGAGGTCAAGATCATCATCAACATTTTGAGGTGTTTTTACAATGTATGTTGTTACCTCCCTTTCAATGCTTTGCGTTTCAACTTTAATATTTTTGACACCATGAGAAATTTCAACTTCTTATTTTTGCATCTTTGACCTTGAATTTGAGGTCAAGGTCAAAATAGTTTTCTATGTGTTTCAGATTTTCATACAAATTCAGCATTTTTGAGGTTTAGGTGAAGGTCAAACTCATCTCTCCTTTACAAAATAACTACATGTCACAGTCAGTCTTAGAGTTTCTTGTATAACCTAAGATTAAACCCTGAAAATGTGGAAAGCCATTTAGATGTTTGTAAACAATTAGGATGACTAGTTTTGGTTTCTGTTCACAGGTTGGGACAGTGTGGGCTAATTGCTGGCTGGTCCGGGATCTGAACATGCCGTTTGGAGGAGTGAAGAATTCGGGTGTTGGAACTGAAGGCAACATCGACTCAATGAATTTCTTTACGAATGAGAAAGCTATATGTGTAAAATTGTGAAGAGATTGTACCAGCTGAGTGATGGACAACCTATGCAAAACTATATAAAACATTTAAATTGTGATTTCTACAGTGCTGTACATAAACAAGAGTGTTTGACAGTGTGAAAGATGCCACCATTCATATTCATATTACAAAAAAAATGTGCCATGATGCTGATGACATTGAGCATTATTCATGACAGAAATTTGGACCTTGACTTTCCAGTTCACCAAGTATGAAGTGTCTATCTTGTAGAGTTCAAAAGTTATGACCAATGTTAGAAGCTGTGGAAGAAAAGAAAACAAACAAAAATTGAAAACAATATGTCCCCCCAGTCTTTGGTTGGTTGAGGCATAAAATAAAATTCCTTGGAAAACTATCAAATTGAGCACTACAATGTAATTGGCCCAGCATATTATACTCGTACTCTGAGTATGTGGTAACGATTTAAAGGTG
>CAJDSM010146891.1:0-14603 GCA_903981925.1 Ostrea lurida
ATGAATTGGGATACCATCATGGTTTATGACCATTGATAAGCGCATTTCGACAAATAGTTAATCTCCTTTCAGGTGATGCCAGACCAAACGGACTAATTTGCCTGGAAATGCCGAAGAGATGAAATAATACTATTATCAAATGATCAATGGTAGTCCTGCACAGAATAAAGATTTATGGGGGTCCAAAAACTTCGAATGGGAATCAAACTATGCATGAGGAAGATAGATCTTATTTTTTGATATGAATCTAATTTACACTGCAATTAAATAATATCCGTATTTCAAGCTAGAATAGTAATAACTGGCTGTAGAACCCTCGTGGGCTAACAAGTCACCAGCAGGGCCTCAGACCAGGTCATATATAAATAATTACACGGATTTAAATCAGAGCAACCAGTACCAAGTTTCTCCTACCGCTGCGCATGTCGACAAGATTGATATGTCTCTTCAGATGTCGAGATACAAATGTTGGAATCCGAACATGAAAGATATGTCACATGAGGACTTTTATAAAGTGACTCAATGTAGTGTCCAAAAGTGCAGCAAAACTGTGGATGCGAAGGTAGTCCAGAGCTACTGGCTTGCAGAGCGGGAGGATAAATCCTTAATTTTGATATGAATTTCAATTATTTACCAAGTTGCAATTAAATATATCGATATTTCAGCTAGAAATTCAGTCACATAGCAATGGGCTTGTAGAGACCTCGCGACTTTCAAGTCCGAAACGTTCCTACTTACCACAAGGCACCCGTTGAATTCCACGACAGCACGCGGGACCGTACGGAGAACCGCCAATTTGTCTGTGCACCGATGTGACACCGTCAATCTGAGCGAACGCGAACGGACCAATTGTTAACGCGTAGACTCCCTACGTGCTGAAGCAACTATGATATTCATGTATTTCCGGAAGTTTTCCTGGATTTTTCCACTTGGGATGATATCTTTTGTCAATTAGGTAAAGATAAGAAAATTAAAGGTAACATTATGTTATCCCAGTAATAATATATTAGTTAAGAAAAAATACATTAGTCAATGGAGATAAACTGATAACCACAAAACATAAGATGATACGTACTAGCCCATGTTTGTTATGATTTTTATGCTAGATCATCAAGCATCACCTGTACTGGTGTATGTCTGTAGAATATACCTAATACTAATACAAACGAGATCAAAGTATTCTAGCACTAATTACGATATACTTTTTCGTAAATGCACAGTATGTCATTCGATAGCAAAAAAACTATCATTAGATAGTTGGGTTTTTTTTCAAAATTACGCACATGCTCAACGACAGTTAGGATTACGGGCGTACATGCGGAGTGCCGATCAAAATTTTTAGGGCACGAGGATATACACATACCATGCAATTAACAAACACACCCTCTAAAATCTATTGCATTCTAAGAACAAACGGAACGGGACCGTAACATGTTACCCTTGTCCAACACGAGTATTTTTTATTTATTAGTACCTTGGAATCTGAAAGCTGCAGTCACAGAGAGATCTCATCGCAGTAGTTCCTATTAACCCTGTATTGAGCTACTTCGAGCGTCGATTGTACGCGAGGCTCTGCATAGATAGTAGACTAACGTTCATGACCTGGCGTTATGCATGATCTAAACAATACAGATGTCTAATGACGCCTAAATAATAGATAGTGTACATTTAATACTTAACACAGGGCGAGTATATCTCTCGAAAAAACGTCAACATGTAGCTAATGCTTTCTCATTGGAAGAGTTTCGAAAAATAGTCATGCCAAACGAAATCAGAAAGCTTCTTCGCACGACGGAAGTATGACTCGCGCCTCAGGTAAGAGATGACCGCTGACGCGCAACCTGTTATAGCTACCTTTGTTGGTGAACCGCGCCGCCTAGATCGCTCAATATTCTGACCGGTTACCGACACAGTGCGAGATCCGACAACAGGTACCGCCCATTAGGAAAAATAGGGTGTGTAAGCTGTAATCATAAATCTTAGAAAACAGAGTAAGTTTCGTAAAAAATAGGCGGTTCAGATTTTTTGTATTTTTGTGGATTATTCATTTAATTTCTGCAGCATTTCATTTCAAAAATGGCCACCAAAAAAGTACCATTTGAATTTTTCGGAATGGTCTACTTCTAGTATATTTATTTTGGTATATCTAAAGAAACGTTGTTGCAAAATCTCATGCTTTAGTCACCTTTTCTGAACATTTTTTCACAAATCGCTCAACTAAATATATTATGTCAATCAATATTCCATCATTACTTATATAGTTGTGCTACAGCATGCGACCACCTCACTCCTCTTCTTAAAACGGTCGTAGAGCAGTTCTGTATAAATTAGGAGCAGTCTCTGCGTGACTGCTCTAGAACTGTTCTACGCCTCTGAATAGAATTTACTGTTCTGGATCTTGAATCGTGATGCTCAAAAAAGAGCTTTCTAGATAGAACTCATGTATGATAAATATATATTGATTGGTAGAACAATTCCCGTCTGTTTCGAAATACTAGAATCCAATTAGGAAAACGAACTGACAAGTCGAACATTAATATTAAGATCTAGAGGAAGTTATCAATTAATTATTTTCGTCGCGATTTCCTTCAAGTTCTGGTTGGTTATAAAAATATAAATACACCCCCCACCCCCACGCAAAACAGAAATTGAAATGGAAGTCATTACAAATTTGAACGTCCGATTGGTAAACTTTCTAATTAAAAACAATGCATACACACGGAATATTGAACGAGGAATTATCAATTCGCACCAAACTTATATTTTGTAATCATATTTCGGAATGTTGAATTCATCTTGCCCCTCAACGTTCTGGACATTTCTGTTTGAATACACAACTTTCAGTGCAACAAGAAGTGTATTTCTGTTACACCAAAATGTATGAGCAAGCAAGACGACATAACAATAGCAGTTTAGCTGGTAGGGTATCTTGATGTGCTATAAAACATTTCATGAAGGGAAGCCAACTTTGCAGAAAGAAATTGTGGTTCACCTTTGATTACACCTTAAAGTATCAAAAACCCTTGTATAAACCTATTGCTATCCGATTTTGGTCACTGCTTACACCATGACTTCAAGACAGGCAGAGTCAAGCAGGGTAATTTTTATCTGGAAATTTCTATCATATTTAACACATATTTACTGATAGTCTAAGTATAGATAAGCATAAGGTTATCATTTCCAAGACAAGAATTTATTATTACTGAGATGTAAAGACAAGTAACGAACAGTGATCAATCTCGCAAAGCCCCAAACAGAATTACAAAACACAAGAAGCTGGCAATCACGGACCCCTGGAACACCAGCCGGTGGATCAGGTGCCTAGAAGGAGTAAGCATCCCCTGTTGACCCGGTCACCCCGTCGTGAGCCCACAGTCTTGATTAGGTAAATGACCTCCATTTTAGGAATGGCACCATTTCCAGTTAACCAAATTTAATGCATGCAGCAATATTGCTCTCTTGTGTCCTACTTTCTCCCGCAGGAAATTCCACGTTCCATTGGACTGATAACATGTAGTACACCGAATGACGATAAAACGTTTGCTGGTTTAACTGGTGAGCTGTAATTATATTGTCCATGAATACGTGTGCATATTATTCTCAATACCTCAGTACCAAGTCGTAAAAAGATCAAAGAAAATAAAGGTGCAGCGTAGTGAGATTGTTTGGTGGACCGGTCTGCTGGAGTCTGGATTTGCTTAGTACTAATTGGTTTCGTCCTAGGACAACGTGATGTTTTCTTTGGGAACGGCGAACGTATGAAAAAGTGTCAAACATCAGAAGAACTTTGATGCTATTAAGGTCCGAGATGTAAAGGCAAGAGAACACAAGTGATCAATCTCGTAAAATCTAATAGAATACAAAAAACAAGAGTGGGGGCAAATACGAATCCTGGACATACAGAGGGTGGGATCAGGTGCCGAAGAGGAGCAAGCCATCCCTGTTGACGGTCACACCCGCAGGGCCAACAGTCGCTGAGCGGTTGTAAACGGAACAATCAGGGCGTGGAAAAAACGGCCTTAACAATGGCTATGAAAACCACAGAGCAGCATTTGACTCAATGGTTAGGTTGCGTATTGGTAAACTAAATTGTTATAACGATCAATAGAATTAACGAAATGTGCCTTTAAACGTGACTGCAGTTAAACCCCATGTAAACAAAAACAACTTGTCGTGTAAGTAGCGCCGATAAACAACTGATTCATACGCAGAACAAGCTCTTTGGTTATCGATAGGTTGATTGAGACATACACATCCATGATGCAGGTTGATGATGGAATATGGCATGCAATAAATATGGGACGTGGGACGACTGAGAAGTGACTCGTCCCGTTTGTTCATAAAGTTGAGCAGTTAATTGCCGTTAATGTCCAATGTTCAAAAAAAATCAATTACGAAGGAGACACAGAAGACTCTGTGGTGTCCTTTATTTCTAGTCGCAGGATATTAATTGAACGACATATGAAGGAAAATTCATCATATATTGATTAAATAACATACGTCGTCAATATATCGAAATGTCGAATGGAGGCCATCGCTCTAGAGAGTTCTTCTTTTCATGTAGAAGCTTGAATGAATTCTGCCTCATAGAGATATAAAAAACTAGGGGACAGCTAATAAAGGCACAATTTCGTTCGCACCTTTGGAATGTCCCAACAAGACTGTTGGAAGCCTGAATTGCAAGACATTTACAAAGATATTGTCAACTAGGAAATCCAGCATTGCTTTAATATCAACTTCAGAGTACGCGTTGTATAGAATCAAGTGGAGTTTAACAAAATATTTTTTTTTAAATGGCTGCACCACTAGATTTGAGAAATCATTTCCTGTTTCCATGTTTTGTTAAAGAAGCAACTGTTCGTATTATGTTACAAAGCCTTTCTTAAGTTATCGTGTGGATGGTTCGGTTAAAAGTGTTGAATCATATGTTTTGATGTGTTGATAGTGAAAGGTTTTTGGGATTTTCAAATGTCATTAGAAGTTCGTAGTGTGTTTTATACGAATCCACCGTCTTGATTAACACCACTTCTGGCATATTTAGTTTCCACAATACGTCTGAACTTTTAAGTTGCTCCTTGACAGCTGTCAATATTTTTGGAGGAGTAATTAGACCAGCAATATTATCTTGTTCAAGATTTTTTTAAGTTTTTAATCCAGATAAGAGGTACGTTATTCATCATACTTTCATTCCCTTTGACTGGGATATTGAATCGTGTTAAAACTTTCAGCATAAAGTTCCCTGCTGCGGTCAATTAGAGCCTGAAACCAATACCAAAAATCGATATTCGAATATTGGGGACTACTATCTTATTGCGTATTCGAATATTCGTCCAATATTCATATACAAATGTACAGTAAGTGCTGTCATTTATAAATCACCAGACTGGTTGTCGATATGTATTTCAGGTGATACCCTAACTATCCGAGATACTTTGAACTTAAAATTCTGTCAATCTTTGGCATAAAATAGAAATTATTTAAGCACAAAAAACTTAAATTAAAAGGAAAATGAAAAAATAAATTGAGCACTGAGCAGGCAAGCAAATTACAAGCAAAGAATTTCGTATTCCGCTCCCGGGTGTCATAGCCAAGTTGTAAGCAAAAGATAACTCAGATCGGGCCAGTTCTGACGTCATCGTTTAAAAACAAACCAAAATAAATAAAACTAAAAAAAAAAAACCACCAAAAAATACAAACCAAAAATAAAAAAAAAAAAAAAAAAAAAAAAAAAAAAAAAAAACAACCAAAAAAAAAAAAAAAAAAAAAAAACAACCAAAAAAAAAAACAAAAAAAAAACACAAAAAAACCGAAACACACAGTTGCTGTTTCAGACGGTATGGGATCGTAATTTCTAATAATAAAATATGCAAGTATTATGCCTGGTTTAATAAGAAAATAGATTGTGGCGAGGTTCTATACCTGTTAATAGTTGGTTACGGGAAGTTGTTTTTTTAAGAAAAAGTGTATTATAAATGTCTTAATGCCAGTGCTGACGTGGCGTAGCCAGGCCATTAACGCAAGTGATGCTTAGCAGCAAATGGTCTGGGGACTGCTCAGATCCCCAGTGGTCGGAGGGACCCACACCTCCTCCCCCTCCCCCTGCCGAAAACGATTAAAAATTTATGAGATTCGAGGATATTGATCTGAGGCCGATTCCAGAGTACAAATGCTTTTCGTCAGAACATTTGAAGGGCCATACTTTTTGTGGTTTGCAATTATTTAAGTTATTATTATTTTTTTACAATTTGTTATAACGACGGTGACCTCAAACTCCCGTATTTTAACATCTTGTAAACAACAATTTATGTTTCCCAAGAAACCTAATCTTAAATACGCAATAACATATACTGGAATATAAAGCGATATAGTATATGTCATAGTGACTGGGCGGCGGAGGGGCAATTTGTGTTATTTGAGATGCCAGAACATTTTAAAAATTGTGTATGCGATGTTATCACAGAACGGTCCGTCTCTGCATCCCAATCGATCACACTGGTCACCACAGCTGCTCTTTAAATTACTCGCCATTAAAGACAGGTCGAACAGTTAAGACGCACCCGCGAATTTCGAGATATATGGTGTCTGGCATGGTTACAGGGTAACATTGTCGCGACCCCTCCGCCCCCCCCCCCCAGCTCCCCCCCCCTCTCTGATGTTGGTATCTCAGATGTCCTGTGAATATCACTCCATCTACGGTTGCTAGCCCACATCGTCGAAGACTTTCTACCAAAAACAGTCCACAGGAATTACGTTTTTTAAATATTTGAAACAAAGGAACAAACATACATGCCTCCAAGGTCCAAAAATACAAAAATGATTATTCCTGTACAAAAATATTAGAATAATATTTTGTTTATATACAAGAAAATAACCCAATCAATTATCGAAATAAGGGTAAAAGATCATTGCTCAACGTTATGAATTTAGCCAATCTAAGCAAAGAGTTTGAAATAGAATGCAAGTTATTCAGCAGGTTGGAACCTTCTAGCCTAATTCAGTAGTAACTCCCCCATCTCCTGGGGTAGAAATTGACACTAAGTTAGAGGTAACAGGTACCTGTGTAGAAAAAAAAAGGATACAACAAATTTTTTAGGGGTTTGAACACCTTGGTTCAAAACGGTTGTGCTTTGGCTATGTGACCTAAAAATCAATTGCCAGGGGCAACCCCCTTACCAAGTTTGTAGCTATCGAGCAAGGGGTTTAAAAGACATTGAGTGAAAAACACAACACAGGTTAAGCCAGCAGGGTTTGACCTTGATCTTTTTGGCCGCATAGCCTGAAAAGGGAACTCCTGTACCAAGTTTCGTTGCGGATCAAGCAAGGGTCAAAACATATTTGAGCTGACAACAAATGGAAGACAATCACATTCAACAACCAAAAAGGGCAAATGATGTGGCTGCTTGAGCATCCGAAGCAACATGCAAGCTACGCCACTGGCTGAGTTTGTTTCACAGCATTTCAGAGGGTATTAGGACAGTGTGACCGAATATCTCGAATACTAATAGCCATTCGAATATTCGCTATTTTACTATTCATTCCGCAAATATTTCGAACATTCGTTTCAGCGTCTAGGGTAATTGCAGCGGACAGTATAAAGCGAACTTCATATCCTCGCTCATAAGCAAGGCGACTGTGGTAGATTGTTGCTTTTCACAATTCATACCGTAATTGGTGTTTTCACCAGAGCAAAAACTTGTGAATAATTTTGTCCGGTGATTCATTAATTTACACCATCTCTTGCTGACATCCACGGTTGATTCATCTAGTTATTATTTAATGATTATATATACTGTACCTTCTTATGCCATAATTGATGATTGACTTGAGTGAATAAATTAACTTGGACATGAACTTGGTGTTGGTGTAAATTACTAACGAATGGGACCCACGAATTACTTGTATATCATAAAATAAAGTTCCACGAAATAAAATTGTAGCAAAAGTTATATGCATTTAGAACAACTGGCTGATTGGTTGCAGACAGCATAAAGATATTTGTGTTATTCTACAGTACAAAAAACATAAAAGCACGCAGATTAAATTATCTTATTACGCAAAACGTCATTTTTTAATTGAGTGTTGCATATAAAATGATACTACTGTACCAGTCTGACAATACGGTTTCTGTCAATCTTTTCATGAGCATCTCAATACATGCATACGTGGCACCCACCAAAGCCTGTACAGTGAATCTGCTGGTGTTCGATAGATGATGTGAGAATTTCCACCGACTCGATACGGTGCCAAGTAGTAAATTGCTGCCATATTTCTTGCAGCTTTCCTGTTGTATCCCTGCGTGTCCTCGACAAATTCCTACCATGTTCCAATTAAGAATATGACAGTCCACACCTTTCTTGATATGTGATACTTGACTGGATTAGGTACCCTGTTCAATAAAAAAAACCAAACCAAATAGGTTACATATTGAAGTGAAGGTAGTTCCGATTACTTTTAAAAAAGTTCTTTTTACCCTATATTTTAGCTTCTCTTCAATAGCTAAAACAATTATTATACTAACCAATAGACCATGAAAGACATCACCTTACCGTGGGCATTTAAAACACAATTTCGATATTGGAGTTAACACACCTTTTTTTCCAAAAATCGAAATTAGCCTACATAAGTATGATGCTTCAATCTTATTATAGCAGAACAACCAAAACACATCTACTTGAGTGATAATAATAATAAAGCAATGTATCTTTGTTGTTTTAAAATAAAAATGCAGATATCTAACCGAGAATGTTATTTTTTCTGAAACTAATGTACTTTCGACTTGGGAAGAAAAAACTGAAAATGTCGATAATGGGAATTTTAAAAAAAAAATTGAGCTGTTTACATACCATTTTTTTAAAAGAATTATAAAGTTGGTTATCTTGGGTCACACATTTTTGTTTTTATCATAATGGCCCACGTAGATTTTCAAAATACAATTTAATCAAGTAATCACCCCCTTATGACAATTTAAACTTTTACAAGAAGATTGTCAGAAAAGAAAAGCTTTAAAAGAGGAAGATCTCCCAAAAAAGATATATATTACAATTCATGCTAGATAAAATATAAGTAACATGAATGAAAAAATATTGTTATCTTGGTCTTGACATGCAAATAAATACAGAGAATAATCTGCAAGAAGGGGGGGGTAAGTATGATCCTAAACAATTTTTTCCTCACAGCGTTTTCAAAGTCACTGACACATATACAAATAGTCATTAAGTCTAATATTAATTATATTAAAGGCGAATGCAATGCAAGTAGAAATCACTTTACATATAAAATACAGACTTCTGAAATACTGCAAGAAAGGGGGGGGGGGTTAAGTGTGCGTCTTATTTTTTTTCCCACAATCTTTCAAAGCAAAACTGATAATGTACAAATAGTCAATACAGATCATAAACGTCTATCAATATTATACTAATTTATATAAAGGCAATGTAATTAATGTAAGTTAAAAAATCACTTTACATTAAAATTTACTCAACACAGAAGTTTGATTATTGTGTGCGGTTTTTTTTAAAACACTTCACTGGTATTCAGTGACGTCTGATTATGAGTGAAATACTTCTTGAGAACTGATTGTTAGACAAACACCAATCAATCACAACTTTATTTTCTGTGAAATCTTGATTACATCGCTATTGGCAAAACTTCACCGGAAATAGTAAGGTCCACTCTATTAAAACCGGAGGCGAAAAACTACCGAACAGGAATGAAATGATCATTTAGACAAAATGATGACGTATACTAATTAAAAATGGTGTATAACGACTATACGTCACTGGTAAATCCCATAAAAGTATACGATTGTGCAAATACAAGAAAAAGCGGCTTTCTAAACTCCTCTTAATTGAATGATAATAAAATTCACCTGACTGATGAAAACTACCATATGATGAACAATAACTATATGATTACGGATTCATTCGTCAACAAGCTTATGAAGCAATGTTTCCTATTTTACAGTGTTTATCTAGATGAAATGCCATTAATTAACTAGTACATTTGTGCTGGAAGACACTCTGAATCTAAATCTGACATAATGTCCATTCCCTTATTCAAGCTGTAAAAATTTCGAAATTTATCAAGCATCATTATAATTATTATATTCTTTGATGAATTCTGAACACAATGTAAATATAGATATTTTCAGATTGGGGTGATTTAATATCATTACACCAAATTTCTCTTAATGGTTTGTTAAAACACCTCTTATCTCTTTTGAAGTAGATCTATGAATTTATCATCGAAACGGAAAGAGCGACACAAGCTCTCAATTATTGTGTGTGTGTGTGTGTGTGTGAAAATCATATGAAACTAGTATTTATTGTAACGGGGACCGTAACAGATGTTCCCCAAACATTCCCCCATCTAGAAAGTGGTGTTGACCAATGTGCTTCTGCACAACCAATCATCTAATATTCTAGCTTTCTTTAGAATGTACCAAAATGCGTCATTGAAATTCCGTGCCTTATCGCGCCCAGAGTGCATACGCGGACATGTGAGTATGATTTAGAATTGTTGCTGAAAAAACAGGCATTTGTATTTTATATGCCTACAATATAATTTTTTATAATGTTTGCATCATACATAAGAGGATTATGGTGATTTTAAAATCACCCAATCAGAATTCAGCAAACGTGTATGCACATGTTAGCCAGTAATTTTAACCATTACAATTTGTAAAGAGTACTAATACACATTCAAAGCCCCAATTTCAAACATTTTGATGAAAAACAAAGGCGCTATGACCCTTAAAAAATTTAAACTTCAAAAGACAATGCACGCGTATGCGCGTGTGTGTTGGCAAATTTTATTACACCATTCTGTAAACATATTAGACAAATTATCTACCTGTGTGGTAAATATGAATTCATTCTCTTCATTCAGTAGAAAGTTAAAGACGTTTTAGTATTATCTCATCAAAGTGACGCAATGTCACGTGACGTGTATGCACGTGCAAAATGATGATTTTGACGATGCCGATCAATTAGGGATATCAATATCTACTTACCATATATCAATGAATAATGAATAAGTTAGACTGATTCTGTATATAGTTTATCAAATTTCCAACGCACCTACATGCACGTGCATGCATGTCTACACAAAATGACCATCATTCTGCACATCTACAAATGATATACTATCATCCTGTAAAGGTCCCTTTTGTAGTTTCCAAGAACACACCCGAACAAAGAAGTGCCGGAGAGGAAACCGAGTAAAAACAATATGTTCACAAACTTCGTTTCTACTATAAACGAGATGAAATTTTAGAGTTGTGAACCACCTTAACCAGCGATTTTCTTATATTATCCATATTAGGGTTGGTGGTGAGGTCATTGAAAAAAATTGTAACGTGTAGCGATCACCCATCCGGGTTCTGACCAGAAAAGCTAGCGAGGCAGTATAAGTTCCCTTTATACTGTCCGCTACACTTTTCCCCGCTCAAGAAAGCTTCGTCTCAAAGCTTAGCATGGGTTCTCTTTGAACGGAATACACCGTTCCTAACGACAACCACCGTCGTCCCTGGACGAAACCACGTCTGCACATGAACACAAAGTCCCCAGAGCTCCGAAGAGAATCTACCTGAACCAGGTCTCCCGCCAAACACCAGAGTCACTACGCTGCCACCAATTTGTAACGTGTAGAGATACTCCAACAAAGCTAGTTACATGTAACTAGCGAGGCAGCATATAAGTTCTCTTTTACAATGTCTGCTAAAAAAACGAAGATGTTCTCTTGTAAGTACCCATGGGTATTACCTGGATATTTCTACAGGATCTGTAGTTTTAATGACTACTTACACAATTGTAGCATTGATCATGTTTGTTACAGGCTGGCGTGAAGGTATTCTTGTATGGGAGGGGTACGTCAGCAGGAGTGGAACATCCGTTTGCTTTGTAGGAACAAGCATACACTTCTGACTGGGAAATAATCAGCACCACAGAGGAAAGGCACAGAACAAGGGCTACCCGAGACGGAACCATTATCTGTGTAATGTTACAGCAAACATACATGTACATCAGAGAAAAGAAGAGAGATCCATAATAGGAACGCACACACACACACACACACACACACAACACACACACCACACACACACACACACACAAACACACACACACACAACAACACACACACACACACACCACACACAACAACCACACACACACACACATACACACAACCATCTACACTCACACACACATACACACACACACACACACACGACACACATAAATATATATATATATATATATTTATATATATATAATATATATATATATATATATATATATACTATATTATATATATATACTTATAGTATATATAAAAAAATATATTGACGTTGACCTCCACCCCACCCCTAATTATTATGACAATAGTCTTGAATAGAGAATGCTTATATAACAAAACCATGTAGTTGAAGACCCCCACCCCACCCCCACCCCCACCGAATTAACACTGAATCTCATTATATTAAGAATTACCCAAACATGTTGGCATACAATCATGTAACACAACAATGATGTGAAATTCGTATTTGACAGTGAACATAATATGTAGTTGCCATTATTTCATTTGTAACCAAAATCTCGGCATTAGATTGGCTGTAAAAAAAAATAAAAAAAATAAAAAAAACAACAACAAAAAACGCCTTTCACGTGATGATCTATTTACACCTGACTATACCCGTGTGTGAATAATGTTAATATTTCAGTACGCATTTCAGAGTAAAATCAATCAGAATTCAAAATTATTAACTTTTAACTGTTTATTAAATTCTATTAGTTGTAATATGTACATTCATTTTATTTAAAAATGTAAATTGTTTAACGTGCACATATCATATTCCCCCGGCAGAAGGGTGGTTAGGGTTATAATCATATGACAATTACAATATCTTTCAAAGTTCAATTCGTTATATGGGTCTATAATCAGGGGTGTACGGAATTTTACACCGGTGCGGAAATCAATACACCTGCGGCCTCAGGGTGTATTTATGTACGGACCGGTGTAAAATCCCGTACACCCCTGATTAGATCCATATTGCAGTGGAGTCAAACCGATGAGTGCACTTTGGTGTAGTGTATTATTAGCTATATAGTCAGTTTGGGACGTAATACGGAATCATCCAGGGTGTGTGTAATAAAAATTGTAATAATTTGTAATAAATAAAATTACAAATAAAAATGGGGGAGGAGTAGAGACAGTGTCATGTCAGCCGAGAAAGTGATGGAAACTAGATATTTTTAGCCGAGTTGCAATGAGTTGCACTCGGCTATTGTTTTGATGGCGGCGGGTATCAACAATTAGGTTTCCGGACGATAACTCAAAAACTTTACATCTGATTCAATTGAAACTTTGGGATATTGTTACATATAAAGTGAGAGAGAACCCTATCGATTTTCGTAAAAATCCATCTAAGATCAAGGTCACAGTGAATAATTTTTTTGTTGAGAAAATGAGGTTTTTGGACAATAACTCAAATTTTTTTTTTATCGGATTCAATTGAAACTTTGGGATATTGTTACTCATCAAGTGAGTATTTTGGAAAAATCCGTCCAAGGCCTCATGGCTCACCTGTACGGACGATTTAAGGTCACTATTCATAATTCATTTTGTTACGACATATAAAACAAAAGTTGTTTAGTTAACCATATCAAGATAAAGGTCCACGGGCCTCATGGCTCACCTGTATGGACAATTTAATATCACTATTTATAACTCTTTACTCGAAAACATTTTGCTAAAAGATATAAAACAAAGTTGTTTAGTTTTACTAGATCTATCTAACCGTATCAAGATATAAGTCCAAGGGCCTCATGGCTCACCTGTACAGACGATTTATTGTTTATATTCATAAATCTTTACACGAACACAATTTGTTAAGACATATTGGTCGAAAGTTGTTTAGTTTTACTAGATCTACATGCATATAACCGTATCAAGATGTAGGTCAGTGGGTCTCATGGCTCACCTGTATTGATGATTTAATATGTCACTATTTATAACTCTTTACTACTCGAAAACATTTTCTTAAAACATATAACAAAAGACGTTTAGTTTTCCAAAATCGATCTAACCGTATCAAGATGTCGGCTCCTGGGCCTCATGACTCACCTGTATGAATGATTCAGTGTCGCTATTCATAAATCCGTACTTGAAAACATTTTGATAAGACATATTAAACAAATGTGAACTTTTATTAGATCTATCATGAAGGCCTGCAAGCTTTTAGGCTCACCTGTAGAGACGAATTAGTATCGCAAATGATAATTTTTTACTTGTAAATATTCTGTTAAGACATACAATGTATTGATCAAAAGTTGTTTAATTTTGCGAGATCATATTACATTATTAAAAGTATATGCCCAGAGGCCTCATGATTCATATACACAGACACAAACCTCGAAAATGTTACCTGCAACTCGGCTATAGCATCCCTGATGGCTTCTGGTTGTTTTTTATTCATTTGCAAGTGAAGGTTTTTTATTTTTTGTTTTTTTTGTTTATTCTGAATGATAAATCAAAACATTGAAAATTATTAAAATCAATAATAAGGAATTAAAAAGTCAGATATTCAACAAGTAAAACAATAC